>PVLA01014117.1:0-32638 GCA_004027455.1 Hydrochoerus hydrochaeris
AAACAGAATAGCTACTCCCATTTTTTTGAGTTCCTGTTGCATGGAGTATTGTTTTTCATTCTTTGACTTTCAGTCTATGAGTTTTCTTTTGTGTTAGATGGGTTTCTTGTAGACAGCATATGGTTGGATGTTGTTTCTTGATCCATTCTGCCAGTCTGTTTCTTTTAATTGGTGAATTGAGGCCATTTACATTAATGGTCATAATTGTCATATATTGCTTGGTTTTTTACATGTTATCTTTATGATGTTGTGTCTTTACCTTTCCATTCTGTTTAATTGTCTGTCTTGTTTAGTGGTTTTTTTTTCCTATGTGTATGTAGAATGTCTTTCAGTATTCTTTGTAGGTTTGGTTTGGTGATCATGAAGTTCTTCAGCTGTTCTTTGTCATAGAAGTATCTTATTTCTCCATCCACTTTGAAGGACAGTTTTGTATGGTACATCAGTCTGGGTTGGAAGTCGTTTTCTTTAAGGTTCTGAAAAATTTCACTCCCTGCTCTTCTTGACTTCATTGTTTCTGTTGAGAAGTCTGCTGTGATTCTGATAGGATTTGCTTCATAGGTGACCTGTCTTTTCTCTCTAACTGCTTTTAATATTTTGTTCTTATACTGGATTTCTGGGATGGTGATTATTATATGTCTGGGTGTATTGTTGTTTTGGTTATTGCTATTTGGGATTCTATATGCTTCACTAATCCATATGTCAGTTTCCATACTCATTTTTGGGAAGTTTTCAGCTATTACTTCTGGAGATAGCCTCTATGATATCATTTGTGTTTTTCCCCTTCTTTTTCTTTCATCCCTATTAATCTTATATTGTTTTTCTTTGCATCATCTTGCAGCTGTTGAATTGTTATTTTCTTATTTCTTGTTATTTTTAGAAGAACTTTCCTTTCCTGTTCATTACCTCCAATCTTATCTTCAAGATCTGAGATTCTATCTTCACTTTTGTTGAGGTGGTTTTTGCAACTTTCAATAGAGGTTTTGATTTCCTGTATATCTCTTTCAATATGCTTAATGTATTCTGTTCATCTCTTAAACTGTTATTTCAGGGATTCTATCATTTTACTTTGTTCCTCTAATTGTTTAGCTGTGTCTTCATTGAATGCATTCAGTATTTCTTTCACTAAGAAAGAAATACTTTTACCTGGGAGATTATCTCTGATTTGAGTTCCCTCATAGCTTTCCTTACATGCTTCTTTATTTCAGTTGATATCATTTCAGGCATTTCAGGTGTATGTGTAGTATTTTCTTCTATGTACATGGCTCCTAGCCTTCCTTGGGATTGGCTGTATGGTTGAGATTGCATTTTGGTCTTTTGTTTTGTCATTTTACTATATTTCCATGTTTCTAAAGATTTCCCTGGATGTGTTGGAAATCACCTCCTGCTCTCTCCACTACTGTGACTCATGTGGCTTTGTCTCCCCTCATGTGTTGGGCTTAGTTCCCCTCATTGAGTGAGGATCTCTGGTTGCAGTCTACTCAAGCCTGTGTAACCTCTGGAGCTTAGTCCAGTGCTCTAGGGGGCTGGATGGGCACACAGCCAACAGGATCAATTGTCCTAAACTTTTCCCAGGCCTGCACTTCACAGTGGTGCCACAGGCCTGCCTCCCCTGGTTGAATGAAGGTCATTGGGTGTGGTCCACTCAAGCCCTCAGAACCTCTATAGCCTAGTCCAGTGTCCTAGGGTCTGGGTAGGCACTGATCCACTGGGATCAAATGTCCCAAACTTTTCCTGGGCCTGCACCAGGGAGCTGCAACTCACCTTGCAGTGGCAATGTGGGCCTGGCTCCCTTGGTTCAACAAAGCTTTCTTATAGTTAGGACATTCATTATTACTAATCTCATAGTATAGTAAATATATTTATAACTTCTGGGTACCCAGTTCTCCTCTGATATAAGATTGGAATTGCATCTTGTTATAATATTCATCTAGACTCAGATATCTCTATCTTGTGCTCCAGCTACTTGAAATAAGAAGTACATGTTGGTGCTGGTGCTGGCCTGGGGAGAGTTTAAGACTCCCAGCTCCTAGGTGCTCACCCAACTTCCTGAAACACTGGACTAGGCTCTAGAGGTTTCTCAGGCCTGACTGGACCATACCCAGCAAACTTCTTTCAGTCCGGGGAGTTGAGACCTCATGAGGTGAGTTCCAGAACATTGGCACTGGCCCAGGGAGAGTTGAAGACCATTGCTCTCAGCAGTTAAGTGCTTGCTCAGCTTCCTGAAACACTTGACTAGGATTGGCATGTTTCACAGCCCTCATTGGGCCAAGCTCAGCAATCTCCATTCAATCCTAGGAGCAGAGGGTGCAGGAGGTGCTTTTCAACATGCTTGGGGGAAGCTTTGGAACGTTACTCTAAACATGGAAATATAGGAAAATGGTAATACAAAAGATCAAAATGCAATTTCAAACATCTAGCCCATCCCAAGAAAGCCGAGGAGCCATGTACATAGAAGAAAACAAGTCATACACCTGAAAGGCCTGAAATGATATCAGATGAAACAAAGAGGCAAATTCAGGAAACTATAAAGGAACTCAAATAGGAAATAATCTCCCAGGTAAAATAAGAAATAACAAAAGTCATGAAAAAAATGCTGAGCACATCTAAAGAAGACATAGATAAAAAATTCCAGGAACAAAGCAAAAAGATAGAATCCTTGAAAGACCAATAGAAGAAACAAACAGAATGCATGAAACAGATTCAAAGAGATATACATATACACGAAATCAAAAATTCCACTGAAAGTGGCCAAAACTGCCTCAGTGAAAGTGAAGGTAGAATTCCAGACCTCAAAGACAAGATTGTAGCTACTGAATAGGAAAGCAATGATCTTTTAAAAATAACAAGGAAACAGGAAATAGCAATTCAACAGCTGCAAGATGATGCAAAGAAAAACAACATAAGATTAATAGGGATAAGTGAAAAAGAAGGGGACAACACAAGTGATATCATGAGGCTATTTACATAAGTAATAGCTGAAAATTTCCCAAACAGGAGAATGGAAACTGACATACAAATTAGTGAAGCATATAGAACTCCAAACAGCAATAACCAAAATAAAACTAAACCCAGATGTGTAATAAACACCATCCCAAAAATACAACATAAAAACAGAATATTAAAAGCTGTTAGAGAGAAAAGACAGATCACCTATAAAGGAAAACCTATCAAAATCACATTGGACTTCTCAACACAAACAATGAAATCAAGAGGAGTGAAGTTTTTCAGATCCTAAAGGAAAGTAACTTCCAACCCAGACTGATGTGCCCTGTAAGCTGTCCTTCAAAATGGATGGAGAAATATACTGCCATGACAAAGAAGAACTGAAGAACTTCATGATTACCAAACCAACTCTGCAAAGAATACTGAAAGACATTCTAGATACACATAGAAAAAACGACTAAGCAAGGCAGAGGAACAGAATGGAAAGGTAAATATACAACAGCAAAAAGATAACATGTCAACAATAAACCAATATATAACAGTTATAACCAATGTAAATGGCCTCAATTCTCCAATTAAAAGAAACAGACTGGCAATATCGATGAAGAAACAATATCCAACCATATGCTGTCTACAAGAAACCCACCTAACCTAAAAGGAAACTCATAGACTGAAAGTCAAAGGATAGAAAACAAAACTTCATGCAACAGGATCCCAAAAAAAGTGGAGGTAGGTATTCTTTTTGCAGACAATGTGAACTTCAAACCAAGAATAATATGAAGAGATAAAGAAGGTCACTACATACTTGTTATGGGAAAACTTCACAAGGAAGAGATAAGAATGTTAAATTTCTATGCATCAAATTTGGGAGTACCCAGCTATACAAAGCAAGTATTAACAGAAATGAAAAATCAAATAGGCAATAACAAAAGTATAACAGAAGACCTCAACACACCATTGACACAAAGGGACAGATCAACCAGACAGAAAATCAGCAAAGAAATAACAGAACTGAATCACACCTGTGAACAAATGGACTTTTTAAAAAATTTTATTTAAAGAGGGGGGAAGGAAAACAGGAAAAAGGGTAGAAACAATACAGAATTTCAAAAAAAAATAAACAGTAAGAAATCACTAGTTGATGATACATTACATATTGTCTTCCTGGATATAGTTGTTCAAGCTACAAAACTTAAGCATACAAAGTGGACATTGAAACAGTGAGGCTGCAAACAGTTCTGTTCACCAATCCAACAAAAACTTAGTAACATGGTTATCAATCCTACACACATAAGTATACATACAGTTATCTCTTTTAGAGCACATTCTTTTCCTTCTCTTGTTTTTTTAAAAAAAAAATTTTAAATAAAAAATTTTGAAAGAGAAAGGGTAGAAACAATACAAAAATCTCAAAAACAAACCAAACCAAAAAAAAACCCTTAAAATAGTAACCAGTAAAAAATCACTAGTTGATAATTAAATACTTTCCTCTTAGATGCAGTTGTTCAAGTTACAAAATAAAGTCCACAAAGTGGACATCCAAACGGTGAGACTGCAGTCCGTTTTGCTCATCCATCCAACTAAAACTTTAGCAACATGGTTATTAATTCCACACTCTCAAACATACATGCAGTTATATCCTTTAGAATACTTTTCTTTTTTTCTTTTCAATAACTATAATCCATTCTCATGAACTACTTAGAAGTTCTACACATGTATAACTCTCTACACATATATTTAGCCTTTCTGTGTTAGAGGGAGAAACAAATCAAAACAAGTCAGCAATACAAATTCCTCAAGAAACACGAAATGAAAAGAACATACAAAAACACAACACTAGGTGATCTATGGTAGTCACTATGATGTCTCTTGTTATTTTCAATAAAATTTTCTATATCTTCAGATATAATATAAACTTAGCATTGCTTTACACTATTAATAAAATCTAAATATTGGAGACATAAAAGGACTTCAAAGTCAGTTAGTAATCAAACCAGAATGGGTATCCTATTGAGTACTGTCATCTTCAGAGTAGTTGCCCCTACTCTCAGACTTGACACTCTCAAGCATACCAGATTCAAATAAAATCAGTCAAGATAAAACAGTGATATAACCAATCTTCTCTGTCTTATCTCTGCTATGCTATTTTTCTGTTTTTATTTGTTTACTTTTCTCCTTCATTCCACTGTCTGCCCCTTTCTTTGAGGCCTTTCTGCCATTGTTCCTGGAGTCCTGGTGATTTTCTTCTCTCTCTCTAGAATGTCCTTCAGTATTCTTTGCAGGGTTGGATTGGTGGTCACAAACTCCCCCAGTTCCTCTTTGTCATGGAAATATCTTGTCTCCCCATTAATTTTGAGAGACAGTATTGCAGGGTACATCATTCTGGGTTGGAGGTTATTTTCTTTCAGGGCTTGGAATATTTCACTCCAAGCTCTTCATGATTTGATGGTTTGCATTGAGAAGTCTTCTGTGATTTTAATGAGTTTTCCTTTATAGGTAATCTGTTTCTTTTCTCTGACCACTTTTAATATTCTGTTCTTGTGATGGATTTCTGGGATCCTGATTATTATATGTATGGGTGTAGATCTGTTTTGGTTGTAGCTGGCTGGAGTTCTATATGCCTCATTTACCTGAATTTCCTTCCGTTACCTATGTTTGGGAATTTTTCCTTAATTATTTCTGTGAATAGACCTTTTATTTCATTTGTATTTGTTGCTGCATCTTCATTCACATATTTTATTCTTAGGTTATAAATCCTTTTGTCATCTTCTAGCCTTTGTATCATTGCTTCCTGGTTCCTTGTCATTTTTAAGAGATCCTTCCTTTCATGATCATACTTTGCAAATCTATCTTCAAGTTTTGAAAGTTTGCCTTTAGTTTCTGTTAAAAGGTTTTGCCAGGTTTCAGTGGAATTTGTAATTTCCTGATATTCTTTTTGGATCTGTTTCATATATTCTAGATTTTGTTTATATTCTTCACCAAAGGCTTCTCTCCTTTCTCTGGGTTCCTCTATTCTTTCATCTGTGCCTACTTGAGGATTACCCAGGACTTCTTTTATTAATCTTCTCATATCTTGCTTCACCTGAGTTAGAATTTCAGATTTAAATTTGACAATGAGGTCACGGATGTATTTCTTTATTTCCGATGTGGCTGTCTCTGACATTACAGGTTTGCTGCTCTCAACCTCCTCTGCATTTACCTCTGTTGGACTCACTTTCTCTGGTTCCACAGTTGGGGACATTTTACTCTTTCTCTGTCTTGTCATGTTTTTGGCCCCCTTCAGACAGGTGGGTGGTGGAGGTCTCTGGGCCTTTCCTATTGTTTACAGTTTTTCTGCAGTGTACTTGCTAGGGAAGTACCACCTCCAAGTCTGCTGCAGATCTGTGAGTTGCTCGCTAAGAGCTGGCTCCTCCCCCTATGCCCATCAAGCAGTTTATGCTTCAGCAAGTTTGTGTGTTCTCTGGGGATGCCACTGGCCCAGAAAAGACTCATCCCTGGCTACTGGGTTTCAACCAGGGACATGGCCCTGCCCAAGAAGATCCCACCAATCTGCTTTGGGCTAGGAGTCATCAGTGGACACTGCCTCAGGTTTTGATTCAAGCTGGCCCTGCCCAACTACAACATGTCACCCAGCCAGTCCTCCCAGTTTGGGGATTCCAGTTCCTGTCACTCACCAAAGTTTCTGCAGCTCGACTGGCTGTTTCCACTCCCTGTCTCAGTGCCTCCTCCAGTTGAGGGTCTGGAACTCCCCAACCCCTGCTCTTGCTCTCATCAGGGCCACAATCTCAGCTTGATTGTGAGTCTCCTGACTCTAAGACGTTCTGGTACAGTAATCAGGGCTTGCCCAGCTGCAGCCCTCTGTCCATGCTTCTTTTTCTTCTTTTTTCTTTTTCCTCAGTTTCTTCCTGGGTTGTGAGAAATCCTCTCCTTTTGTCTTGCTTTCTCCATGTTGCGAGATTCCAGCATCTGAGTTTTTTTTTTTCTCAGAGAGGCTCTCTTATCCTGCTGCCACTCAGTCGGCCATCTTGCAATCTCGAACAAATGGACTTTATAGTGTCCATATACAGAGTGTTCCTTCCAACATCAGAATATACATTCTTCTCAGCAGTACATGGAATGTTCTCTAAAATAGACCATACACTAGCCTACAGAACATATTTAAGTAAATGCAAAAGAGCTGAAATTATCCCATGCATTTTATCGGATCACAGCACCATGAAACTAGAAACTAATGATAAAAGAAACTGCAAAACCCCCCAAAACACATGGGAATTTAATATTACACTCTTGTGTAATCAGTGGGTAACAGAGGAAATTAAAGATGAAGTTAAACAATATCTACAAGGAAACAAAAATACAAGTAAAACTTACCAAAATCTGGCATGCAATGAAATTGGTCCTCATAGGAAAATTCATTTCACTGAGTTCCCACATCAGAAAAACCGAATGAATACAAATAAACAACCTGATGCTACACCTCAAACATCTAGAAAACAAAGAGCAAGTCAAGCCCAAATCGAAAAGAAGGGAGGAAATTATAAAGGTCAAAAAAGAAAATTAATGTAGTAGAGATTAAGAAAACCGTACAAAGAATCAATGAATCCAAAAGCTAGTTCTTTGAAAGAATAAATAATTTCACAGGCCTCTAGCCAACCTTATTTAAAAAAAGAAGGAAAAAACAAATTCATGCAGTAGGGAATGAAAAATGTGAAATCACTATAGACTGTGGAAACATGGAAGATCATCAATACCTATTTCAGAAGCCTCTACTCTTGTTCTGTTCTGAGCTGCTTAGATCTGTCCTCATTTGTTTTATTCTCTTTTTTAAAAAAAGCCTCTACTCTCATAGGTTCAATAACACAGAAGAAGGGAAAGATTCCCAGAAACACATGAACTACAGAAGCTGGGTTGAGAAGATGTAAAACAGCTGAATAACTCAATTTCTATTAATGAAACTGATAGTGTAATTAAGTCCTTAACAACAAAGAAGAGCCCAGGCCCAGATGGATTAACTGTGGAATTTTACAAGAAATAAAAAGAAGACTTCATGCCGATACTCCTCAAACTCTTCAATGAAATTGAAGAGAAACAATCCATCCTAAGTCATTCCTGGAAGAAAATATTGCTCTATTATAAAAACCTGAGAAAGACACAACAGAAAAAGAGAACTACAGGGCTAGGGTTTTAGCTCAGCAGCATAAGCACCTGCCTTGCAAGTGTGTGGTTGTAAGTTTGATCCCCAGTACCTATTTTAAAAAAAAGAGAACTAAGCACCAATCTCCCTAATGAACATAGATACAAAAATTGTCAGTAAAATATTGGCAAACAGGATGCAGCAAATCATGAAGAAGATTATACAACATGACCAAGCGGGATTCATCCCAGGCATGCAGGGAGGGTTCAATATACATACACAAATAAATGTAGTCCACCATATCAATAGAGCCAAAAGCAAGAATCACATGATCATTTCTATAGATGCAGAAAAAGCTTTTGATAAGGTCTAACACTGATTCATGATAAGAACATTACAGAGAATTGGAATACATGGTCTTTACCTCAATTTGGGAAAGGCCATCTACAACAAAGCACCAAACAGCATCATATTAAATGGCCATGACCTGAAAGCCTTTACTTTAAAATTAGGCACAAGACAAAGATGTCCATTATCACCACTACTGTTCAACATAGTACTGGAAATACTAGCTAGAGCAATTAGACAAGAGAGAGAAATAAAAGGAGTAAAAATAGGAAAAGAGGAAGTTAAACTATCATTATTTGACATGATACTCTACTTAGAAGACCCCATAAACTCCATTGAAAGTCTTCCAGATATAATAAATAAATTCAGAAATATAGCTGGATACAAAGTCAATACTCGAAAGTCAATAGCATGCCTATACACTAACAACAAATTCACTGAGAGAGAAATAAGAGAAGCGACACACTTCACATTAGCATCCAAAAAAATACTTAGGAATCAATCTAATGAAAGAAGTAAAAGAGTTGTACAGGGAAAATTATAATATCCTGAAAAAAGAAATCAAAGAGGACCTCAGAAAATGGAAAGATATCCCTTGTTCTTGGATATGAAGAATAAATATTGTGAAAATGGCCATTCTCCCAAAATTGTTATACAGATTCAATGCAATCCCAATGAAAATACCACTAACATACCTCATAGATCTAGAGAAATCACTCCTAAAATTCATCTGGAACCAGAAGATACCTAGAATAGCAAAGGCAATTCTAAGCAGCAAAGCCAAGGCAGGAGGCATAACGATCCCTGACTTGAAGTTATACCATAAAACTACTGTAATAAAACATGGTACTGGAATAAAAATAGATCTGAAGATCAATGGAATAGAGTAGAAGATACAACTAGAACTATGGACATACTCAACCACGGTATCCTTGATAATGGGACCAAACATATTAACTGGAGGAACCATAGTCTTTTTAATAAATGGTTCTGGAAAAACTGGCTATGAATATGCTGAAGACAAACTAGACCCATGCCTATCACCATATACTAAACTAAAATCTAAATGGATTAAAGAAAGATCTAAATATTAAAACAGAAACACAAATCTGTTGGAAGAAAAAGTAGGTAAAAATCTTGAAGACATAATGGTAGGTAGAGAATTCATCAACAAGAATCAAACTGAACAGGAAATATGTCCCAGAATCAATAACTTGGATCACATCTCATTAAAGAGTTTCTGCAAGTTGAAAGAAATCTCCAGAATAGAAAAAAACAAAAAACAAAACAAACAAACAAAACAAAACAAAATCCCCCCCCCACACAAACTAGGAAAATATCTAAGTGAACTCTCCCTCAGAAAAAGGACTTCTGTCTAGAACATATAAAGAATTTAAAAAATAATCAGACCCCCCAAAATTCAAAGACAGAATCAAGAAATGGGCATCAAAGATGAATACACAGTTTTCAGATGAAGAAATACAAATGGTAAATAAATACATGAAAAAATGTTCATCATCATTAGTCATAAGAAAAATGCAAATTAAAACCATATTGAGATTCCATCTCAATCTAGAAAAAATGGCCAGGATCAAGAAAACTACTAAGGCCTCAGGGGTAGGCTGCCTGGAACATCAACCGTGGGCCCGCCCTGCCACTGGGAACTCAGCAGAAGCCCACTACAGGGGTAGGGTCTCTGGAACTTCCACTGTGGGCCTGCCCTACCACTGGGAACTCAGAAGAAGCTCACCTCAGGGATAGGCTGCCTGGAACCACCACCATGGGCCTGCTCTGCCACTGAGAACTCAGCAGAAGCCTGCATCAGGGGTAAGCTGCCCAGAACCTGCCCCATGGGCCCACCCTGCCACCAGGAACATCGAGGAGGCCTGACCAAGACTGAAAACTGCCCTGGACTGGATCAGCTGGGCCAGCCCTCCCACCTGGAACATGAGAAGATCTCAGCAGTCTCCAGTTATTGTGAGAAAATATGGAACTTTGCTCCCAGGTGGTGAACCTTGGACTACAGCAGATTGACTGTATCAGTGTGGTGAGTATAACCCTAAAATAGTGGTGTACAGGGGATAAATAGGGCCAGTAGTAAAACCCCCTCCAACTAACTGTAAGACTTTGGTGTGTCTGAAAAGAGAGTGTGATACCCTCCTATACATAGAAAACACCAGGCAGAGTGAAAATGACAAAACAGAAAAGTAAAATGCAGTCTCCAACATATAGTTCACCAGAAGCAAGTATAGGAGACACTGAAATAGAGGACCCCAAAAGTAACACACCAGGAACCTCTGAAAAGATAGCAAGTGAAGTAAAAAAACAACTGGATCAGGCTATAGAGGAAATCAAATTAGAAGTACTCTCCCATGTAAAGATAGAAATAACTTTAGTAAAGGAGTCGTTGAATGCAGCTAAAGAAGAACTAGAGAAAAAAGTACATGATCATGGGAAACTGATTGAAACTTTGAATGAACAATATAGAAAACAAGCAGAATTCATGAAACAACCTCAAACAGACATCCAAGAAATAAAAAATTCGATTGAAAGCATGCAAAACTGCCTAATGGAAGCTGAGGATAGGATTTCGGACCTTGAGGACAGGATCACAGTTAGTGATCAGGAAAGGATAGAACTTTTAAAAATAACAAAGCAGTATGAAATGACAATCCATAAGCTTCATGATGATGACAAGAGCAACAATATAAGAATAAGGGGCATTAGCTAAGATACAGGAGTCCAGGAAAATGACATACATAAAGTATTTACAAAAATAATAGCAGAAAATTTCCCAAACATGGGGAAAGAATCTGATATGCAGATAAGTGAGACATATAGAACACCAAACAGTCACATTTAACATAAATCCACACCCAGACACATAATAACTAAGATCTCAGACATACAGCATCAAAACAATATTAAAAGCTGTCAGAGAAAAGACACAACTCACCTATCAAGGAAAGCCCATTAGAATCATGGCAGACTTTTCAGCACAAACCCTCAAGTCACAAAGAGCTTGGAGTGAGGTATTTCAAGCCCTGAAAGAAAACAACCTTCAACCCAGACTGATTTACTGCTGAGAAGAATGTATATTCTGATGTTGTTGTATGGAACACTTTATATACATCTTTCAAGTCCATTTGCTTACAGGTGTGATTCATTTCTGTTATTTCTTTGCTGTTTTTCTGTCTAGTTGATCTATCCCTTTGTGTCAGTGGTGTGTTATGATCTCCTGTTATAATTGTATTATTGCCTATTTGATTTTTCATTTCTGTTAATACTTACCTTGTATAGCTTGGTGCTCTGGAATTTTGTGCATATATATTTAAGATTGTTATCTCTTCCTCATGCAGTTTTCCCCTAACTAGTATGTAGTGACCTTCTTTATCTCTTTGGACTTTTCTTGGTTTGAAGTTAACATTGTCTGCAAACAGAATACCTATGCCTGATTTTTTTTTGAGTCCCTGTTGCATGAAGTATTGTTTGCCATCCTTGGACTTTTTTAGTCTATGTGTTTCCTTTTGGGTTATATGGGTTTCTTGTAGACAGCATACAGTTGGATTTTGTTTCTTGATCCATTCTGCCAGTCTGTTTCTTTTCATTGGTGAATTGAGGCCACTTAAATTAATGATTGTAACTGTTATATATTGTTTTATTGTTGACATGTTATCTTTTTGCTGTTGTATCTTTAACTTTCCATTCTGTTTAATTGTCTGTCTTGGTTAATGCTTTTTTTCCTATGTGTATCTAGAATGTCTTTGAGTATTCTTTGCAGGGTTGGTTTATTGATCATGAAGTTCTTCAGCTGTTCTTTTTCATGGAAGTATCTTATTTCTCCATCCATTTTGAAGGACAGTTTTGCAGGGTACAGCAGTCTGGGTTGGAAGTCATTTTCCTTAGTTTCTGAAACATTTGACTCCATTCTCTTCTTGACTTCATTGTTTGTGTTGGGAAGTCTGGTGTGATTCTGATAGGTTTCCTTTATAGGTGATCTGTCTTTTCTCTCTAACAGCTTTTAACATTCCGTTCTAATGTTGGATTTCTAGGATGGTGATTATTGTGTGTCTGGGTGTAGTTTTATTTTGGTTATGTTTGTTTAGAGTTCTATATGCTTCACTAATCTGAATGTCGATTTCTATACTTGTGTTTGGAAATTGTCAGCTATTACTTCTGTAAATAGCCTCTTGATATCATTTATGTTGTCCCCTTTTTCCTTTATGTCTATTAATCTTGTTTTTCTTTGCATCATCTTGCAGCTATTGAATTGTTATTTCCTGATTCCTTGTTATTTTTAAAAGATCTTTCCTTTACTGTTCACTAGATGCAATCTTATCTAGAGGTCTGAAATTCTATCTTCACTTTCATTGAGGTGGTTTTGGCAGCTTTCAGTAGATTTTTGATGGTTCCTGTATATGTCTTTGAATCTGCTTTATGTATTCTGTTTGTTTCTCATACTGTTAATTCAGGGATTTTATCTGTTTGCTTTGTTCCTCTAATATTTTGTCTGTGTCTTCTTTAGATGCATTCAGTATTTCTTTCACTACTTTTATCATTTCTTCTTTTATCTGGGAAATTTTTCTAATTTGAGTTTCTTTATAGCTTCCTGTACTTGCTTCTTTATTTCAGTTGATATCATTTCAGGTACTTCAGGTGTAGTTACTAGTATTTTCTTCTATGTTTGTGGCTCCCAGGCTTTCTTGGGATGGGCTGGAGTTTTGAGATTGCATTTTGGTCTTTCATTCTGTCATTTTCCTGTATTCCTAGGTTTCAAGAAATTTCCCAAAACTTTCCCTGAGTGTGTTGGGAACCACCTCCTGCACCTTCATCTCCTGGGACTCATGGGTCTTGGCTCCCCTGGTTGAATGATTGTCACTGGGCATGGTCCTCTCAAGCTTGTGAAGCTTTTCAAGGTTAGTCCAGTGTCCTAGGATCTGGGTGGGCACCCAGCCACTGGTATGGATGTCCCAAACTCTCCCAGGCCAGAGCCAAGGTGCTGGAACTCTGCTGGCCACCATGTGGGCTCACCTCCCCTCTCAGAGCCTGCTTGTTCCCTGTTTGAATAAAGGTCTCTGTGCTTGGCCAACCCACACTTGTGAAACTTCTCCAGGCTAATCCAGTGACTTAGAGGGCTGGGTGGGCTCACCAGCACTGCGAGTGATGTTCCAAACTCCCTTGAGCTAACCCCAGTCATCTTGGCCTTCCTGTTTTCTTGCTGCCTCATGAGCTGGAACTCTGCTTGCAGTCCAGTGGACCTACCTGCCCTTGGATCCAGCTTGTTCCCCCTGAGTAGAGATTTTCAAAGTAGATGTTCACGATCTTTTGAATTTCCATAGAATCTGTAGTCATTTCCCCCTTTTCAGTCCTTATTGCCTGTATTTGGGTTTTTTCTTTCTTTTTGTTTATGAGGTTAGCTAGAGTTTTGTCAATTTTGTTTACTCTTTCAAAAACCCAGCTTTTTGGTTCATTGATTCTTTGTATTGTTTTTTTTTAGTTTCAATTGCATTGATTTCTGCTCTAATCTTTATGATTTCCTCTCTTCTATGAGCTTTGGGTTTAACTTGCTCTTCTTTTTCTAGAAGCTTGAGATGAAGCATTGGGTTTTTTATTTGTGTTCATTCTGTTTTCTTGATATGAATATTTATTGCTATATAATTCCCTCTTAGGGCTGCTTTCACTGCATCCCACAGGTTACAGTATGTTGTTTCTGTGTTTTCACTGAATTGTAGGTATTGATTTATTTCTTCTTTAATTTCATCTGTAGCCCACTGTTTGTTCAAAAGTTTGTTATTTAATTTCCAAGTATTTATGCTGGTTTTGCAATTTCTTTGTGGTCACATATTAATTTCCAATTTCAGTGAGATGTGGTCACATATTATGCATGGGATAGTTTCAATACCTTTGCAATTACTTAAGAATATTTTATGGGATAATATATTGCCTTTTTTGGAGAATGTCCCATGTGCAGCTGAGATGAATTTGTATTCTGATGTGGTTGGGTGGAACATTCTCTAAACATCTATTAAGTCCAATTGCTCACATGTATGATTCAGTTCTATTATTTCTTTGCTGACATTTTGTCCAGTTGACCTATCTCTTTGTGACAATGTGGTGTTAAGGGCACGTGTTATAATTGTGCACTTGTGTATTTGGTTTCTCATGTCCATTAATAACTGTCTTAGATAGTTGGGTGCTCCTGTATTTGGTGCATATATATTTATACTTGTTATTTCTTCCTCTTGAATTTTTCCACTTACAAGTATGTAGTGGTCTTCTTTATCTCTTTTAATCATTTTAGGTTTGAAGTTCATGTTGTCTGCAACTAGAACAGTTACCCCTGCTTTTTTCTGGGTTCCTGTTGCATGGAATACTGTTTTCCATCCCCTGACTTTTAATCTATGAGCTTCCTTTTGGGTCAAATGTGTTTCTTGTATACAGCATTCTGTGTGATCATGTTTCTTAATCCATTATGCCAGCCTATTTCTTTCTTTGTTTCTTTTTTGTCTTTTTGAGACAGGGTCTTGCTATGCAGTTTGGGCTGGTCTTGAGCTCACTTTGTAGCCCAGGCTGGTCTCAAACTCACAACTATCCTCCTGCCTCAGCCTCCCGAGTGCTGGGATTACAGGCATGAGCCACCATGCCCGCAAGCCTATTTCTTTTGATAGGTGAATTGAGGCCATTTACATTTATGGATAACACTGACATGCACTGGATTGACTTTGCCATGTTATGGTCCAGTTGTTTGCTTTCTGCTCCCCCACCCCTGTTTAATTGCTTGCCCTACCTAGTGGTTTCTTTCTGTTGTTTTTTTGGGGGATTGTGGTCATTTTTATCTCTACCTAATATGTTTTTCAATACTCTTTCTAGGGTTGGCTTGGTGGACGTGAATTTGTTCAGTTTTGCTTTCTCATGGAAGTATCTTGTTTATCCATTAAATTTGAATGAAATTTTTGCTGGGTACAACAATCTGGGTTGAAAGTTGTTTCCTTTTAGGGCTTGAAATACCCTACTTCAGGCTCATCTTGACTTGAAGATTTGTGCTGAAAAGTCTGCTGTGAATCTAATGGGCTTTCCTTGATAAGTGAGTTGTGCCTTTCCTCTAACAGCTCTTAGTATTCTGCTTTTATGCTGTGTGTCTGAGACCTTAATTATTATATGTCTGGGTGTAGATTTATGTTGATTGTGACTGTTTGGCATTCTATATGCCTCACTTATCTGCATATGAGATTTTTGCCCTATGTTTGAGAAATTTTCTTCTATTACTTCTGTGAATATTTTGGCTATGTCATTTGCATTGTCTCCTGCCTCTTCTTTGATGCCTATGAATCTTATATTTTTTTTCTTGGCATCATCTTGAAGCTGTTGCATTGTCACTTCATGCTGCTTTTTGATTTTTGAAAGCTCTATCCTTTCCTGTTCACTAATTGTGATCCTGTCCTTCAGGTCTGAAATCCTATCCTCAGCTTCATTTAAACAATTTTTCACACTTTGAGTAGAATTCTTTTTCTTAGATATCTCTTTGAGTGTGTTTCATGAATTCTGCATGTTTTCTATATTGTTCATTCAAAGTTTCAATCAGTTTCCCATGCTCCTGTACTTATTTCTATCTTTACATGAGAGAGTACTTCTAGTTTGATTTCCTCTATAGCCTCATGGACTTGTTTTTTTATTTCACTCGCTATCTTTTCAGAGGTTTCTGGTGTGTTACCTTTGAAGTTCTCAATTTTAATGTCTCCTGTACTTGCTACTGGTATACCAGATGTTTGAAATTGTGTTTTGCTTTTTCCTTTTGACATTTTTTCCCTTTCAAGTTAATATTTGGTCCTTCAATCTTGCTAGTGTCCACTGTTGGTAGTATGTATCTTTTGGTCCTAATGTAAGGTTAATAATTGCTCATTAACAAAGACAGTTACAACTTTCTTGTAAATATCTCCAAAGCGACCATTAAAGTTATGGAAGAGGCTTTTACACTTTTCTGATCCCCAAAGGCTGCAAAGAGCAAAAGACATGGAGATCTCCTACATGAGAAACTGGCAGAGAGACAGAGCTAACTGGATTTCCTATTTCTCTATAGTATACTCCTATTTAAATATTTATTTGTATTAGCATCTGTCTACACTGCATAATGTCCTCACCTGTCACAGGGAATTGACACATGTATGTACTACATGTAAATTCTCTCTCTTCATCCTCTTTCACCTTTTTCCATCTGTATTATCTTCCCTCTCTTCATCTCTTCTTTTGTAAATGATCTCTGTTTATTATTATTTATATTTTACTTGACTTTTTAATTTATAATTTTGGTTTCTTATGTAAAAGAAACCATGTGATATTTAAACTTAGCACATAATTTATTTCACTTAACATTATGGTCTCAAGGTGCATCCACTTACCTAAAAATGACTCAATTACCCTTCCTTATATCACAGTGGGATTTCATTTTTTATACATACCACATTTTCTTTAACATTTCATCAGTTTAATTGATACCAAGTTTGCTTGCAGAGCTTACCTCTTGTGAATTATGTGTATAGAGAAATGTCACTAATATACTAATTTAATTCCTTGGGGTACACTGAACTCCTGAAATTCATGGGGGTTACATTTCCAGAGCACCCAAGAACTGTGAAAAACCATAAATTTCAGATAGGGTCATAAAAATGCCCATCAATACCCACTTTTATTATTTAATCCCTAAATATGTTCCTTCAGTTACATAATGTGATTCAATAAAATACTATATTACCAAAGTCTTAAGCTGCAGAGCATTTTGGTGGCCACTTGGAGATCTTAGGCCACTAAGAACAAACCCAAGTACATTCATGACAGCTAGAGGCAGCAACCTGTTATGATGCTGGAATGCTTGTGCATCTGTCAGAGATGGGTTACAGGGCAACATTCAATCAGCAGAAAGAACTGAATCACACTTTTGGGTTGGCTACCTACAGACCTTCCACCAAAAGAGAAATATAACTGAAGTGAACTTGTGGTTTCCATGGAAATTAGAGAGTTTCTTTGAACAATTTTTAGTTTTATTCTAAGGAAAAAAATCCATTAATGACTGAGGTTGTAAACTCTGAACTGTGTCTTTCTGGAGATGCACTGTATATAACAGTAGATCTCAATATAATGTTGGTTTTAGGTTTAGGGTCTTTGAGGAAGTTCTATGGTAATTTTTATAGCATGTTTGTTAATTAGCATTTCTTTCAGCATTGTGGAACATTCCTGTTTCCATATATCCTCACCAGAATTTATGAATTTTATGTTTTTATGCTCTACCATCTGAGCAAGGCAGGTACTTGTTTATATATATGTTGATATGTATCTATTTATCTGGACATATTTACAGATATAGATATAGATACATACATATAAATGAATGAAACCAAGCAGAATAAGACAGCATAAAGCTAATCAAAACCAACCAGTATAAATGGTAAGAGTACATAAGATTTTATGGTAATCATGGTTCCCCATTAAATTGATTTGAAATATTATAATGTTCTCATTCATTGGTTGGAATGGTTTTGTTCTGTTTTGTTTGATTTTATTATGTGTATGATATGAACAGCTACTTTGAAGAAAGTGAAACATTATGGCAGCCATTGCTGATTTACTATCATCTTGCTTTGAAGTCCTACCATGCTTTTGTTCTATTTCTGATGGTTCTATCCTGTTGTGTCTTATTAGATTTTAATAAGTGTGATAGTATAAACAAATTTTTATGGAAAATGAGATATTATAGTAGTCATTGTTTATTTTATGTTATTTGTTTTTGAATGTCCTATAATACTTTCATTCTCTTGAATGGTTTTATGCTATCTTGTTATGTTTGATATTATTGTTTGTGAAGGTATGCTCAACTATTTCAATGAAAAGAGACATTATGGTAGCTACTGTTTTTATCCAGTTGTCTTTTTGTGAAGTGCTGAGTTGCTTACTTTGTTCTGTTCTGATTTGCTTTGTTCTGTTCTCTTTTGTTTTATGCTCTTTAAAATAAAGAAAACCAACCAGTGTGACACAGAACTTCAAAGCAAGATAATAGGAAATCAGCAATTTTGTGCATTATACCTCTTGTTATCATCAAAACAGTTTCCCATAACTTCAGATATAGTAAAAGTCAAACAAAACAAAATAGAACCAATAGCAATAAAACAATGAACACAATAAAGGACTTCAAAACAAGATAATAGTAAATCCAAAATGGCTACCATAATATATCTTATCTTTGAAATAGTTCCCCATATAATCAAATATAATACAATCAAAGAATATAATATAATCAAATATAATATAATATAATCAAAGCAGAATAAAACTAAATCCAACAAAACAATGAAGATGATACAAGGCTTCAAAATGAGATAATAGGGAATTGACAATGGCTACCACCTTCAGAAGGAAATCCTCCATAGATTTGACATTGCATATTGTTATTCTCTGAATAGGTTATCAGACTATTGGCTATAGACCTACAAAGTCAGTGAAACACTAAATGCTAAAAATATTAAATTGCATTTCATCTCAATACTTATCATTGTAGCCTGTATTTCTCAGGATCAGTTGGTTGCTTACAGCAGGTGGTGGAGAGTTGGCTTTTCTTGTTTCACAGCTTGTACACTATAAGGAGCTGGCATCTGGCTCTCCCACCAACAGCCTGCACATGGTACCGACTTGCAGGGAGGGCTTGCTTCTTGGTGACTTCATGTTCTTTTCCCCCACAGTTGACAAATGATGCTGACTTATGGGAAAAGGCTGACATCTGGCTGTCCCTTCAGTGACCTCTACTGTGACACTGATTCCCCAAATATTTTTCATATGCTTACTATTCAGTTCTAATTGTTCTTTGAACAAGAGTTTGTTTAATTTTTTTCCATTTACTGTGTTATTTGTTATGTTGGAGGGTTTTTTTTTGAGTTCCATATATTGCAAAACTTAATCTTCTGTCAGAAAACTACTTAGCAAAGATTTTCTGTAATTTCATTATAGGCTATTTTCCCCCCTATTAGTTGTTTGCCTTGCTGTGTAAAATTTCATTGTAGTTATATTTCTGGATTTTATCCATGACTTCCTGCGCTCTTCAAATTCTATCCAAAAACTTTTGCTATGCTGATGGCTTCAAGCATTCCTCATATTTTTTCTTAAGTGTTGGAAAATTTCAGTTCTTTATCACTGATTAATCCACACCGAATTGATTTTTTGCAGGGTGACATAAATATCGAGATTCAGTTTTCTGCAATAGGATACACAGTTTTCTATGATCACTTATTAAAGAGGCTCCATTTTGTTAAAACATTTTTTATTCTTTGAAGAATCAGAGAACTGTCATTTTGTGTGTTTCTTCCCACATATTTGTGTTTCATGAGTCTTGTTCTATTTTTGTGCCTGTACCATTCTGCCTTTGTTGCTATGGCCTTGTGTCTAAGTTAAAACTGGCATTGTGATGTCTTCAATCTTACAATTTTTGTTTACAATTGATTTGGCTTTTCTGAATCTTTTGTTTTTATGTGAATTTTAACATTTTTTCCTTTTCTCTGAAGAAAATCTTCAGTATTTCGTTAGGGGTTACAATGATGGTGGAGATTACATTGGTAACTTTGGATGTTATAATGTCTTTAATTTTGTCAATCTGTAGATGCCTTTCTATCTTCCAGAATTCTTAAAAAGTTTTAGTGCCTTGAAGTTTTCATTAAAGAGATCAATTCATATTCCTGGCTAGATTGATAGGTATGCATTTTATTTTTTGATGTTGTTGAGAACGAAATTCTTTCCCACATACTTTTTTCTGGAAGCTCATTGCTGGTGTAGAGAAATGCTGTTGAATTTTTTTTCTGGTACCAGGTGTTGAACTCATGAGCTTGTATGTGCCATATAGGTGCTGGGCCAGTGAAGTATACCTAGCTGTTAATTTTTGAATATTTATTATATATCCTGATATTTTGATGAATTTATTACCTCTAAAAGTCTCTTCATGGAATTTTTTTCAGAGTATGAGCTTTTGTTTTTTAAAATTTTATTTAAAGAGAAAAAAAGCAAAACAGAAAAAAGTGTAGAAATAATACAGAATTTCAAAAAACTAAAAATTAAGAAATCACTAGCTGATAAATTACATATTGCCATCTTAGAAATAGTTGTTCAAATTATAAAATTAAAGCATACAAAATGGACATTCAAACAGTGAGGCTGCAAATAGCATGTTCAATGATTCAACAAAAGCTATGTAATATAGTTATCTATCTTACACACTTAAACATATATGCAGTTATATCCTTTATAGCACTTTTTTTTCTATCTTTTACAATAGAAATTACACATTTTGGGTTTTATTACTCCTAAATTTCTTATTACTTTTTACACTAGGGACACAATGTGATATTTATAAATGTAATTCTTTTTTATTTCACCAATGATAGCCTCAAATTGTCCCCATTTGCCTATGAAGGCATCAAAATCATTCTATTAATAATAGAGTAGTATTCCATTGTATAAAAATACCACATCTTTTTCATCCACTATGCAGCTGATGGGCATCTTGGTTGTTTCCAAGATTTAGCTATCACAAATTGTGCTGCTATGAACATGGGTGCACATATATCACTGTGGTATGAACTTTTCAGTTTTTCTGGGAAAATACTCAAGAGGGGAATAGCTGGCTTGAATGGATATTCCAATCCTAGTCTTCTGAGAATTCTCCATACTGATGTCCATAGTGGTTGCACCAGTCTACTCTCCCACCAACAGTGGAGCAGTGTTCCTTTTTCCCCGCAGACTCACCAACATTTGTTATCAGTTGATTTCTTGATGACAGCTATTCTTTGTGGAGTGAGATGAAATCTCAGTGCTGTTTTAATTTGCATTTCTCAAGTGACCAGCGATGGTGAAGATTTCTTCATGTATTTATTTGCCATTTGTGTATCTCCATCTGAGAAATGTGTGTTCCTCTCAGATGCCCAATGGAATGATATTCCTTGCTCTTGGCTAGGAAGAACCAACATTGTAAAAATGGCCATACTCCCAAAAGTGTTATACAGATTTAATGCAATCCAAATCAAAATATCATTAACATACTTCACAGATCTAGAGAAATTCATTTGGAAACAAAGAAAATTTGGAATAGCAAAGGCAATTCTGGGCAACAAAGTCAAGGCAGGAGACATCTCAATTCCTGACTTCAAAATATACTACAAACCCACAGTGATAAAATCAGCATGGTACTGGCAAAGAAATCGACCTGAGGATCAATAGGATGGATTAGAAGATGGAAACAAAACTACAAAGACTCTCAGCCACCTGATATTTGACAAAGGAGCTGAAAGTTTTCACTGGAAGAAGGATAGTCTCTTTAATGAGTGGTGTTGGAAAAATTGGCTCTCCACATGCCAAAGACTGAAACTAGACCCATGACTATCATCATGTACAAAACTAAAGTCTAAATGTATCAAAGATCTAAATATTAAAACAGAAACATTAAATCTACTGGAATACAAGGTAGGTAGAAGTCTTGGAGACAGGGGGTAGGCAGAGAATTCATGAATAAAATACTAATTGCATGGGAAAGAATTAACAACTGGGATCTCATATTACTAAAAACTTTTGTACTTCAAAAGAAATCACCTGTTGGTGAAAAGAAAACCCACAGAATGGGAAAGAATTTTAGTCTTGGTGGAATTGTCACGATCTCTTTTTTTAGAGTAGGCAAAATTGATAAAAAGAGAAATCCTAAGAAAGACAAAAAAAGGTTTGAAAAATGGGTTGCCTACTGATCCCACTCAAGGTTCTTTTTTGGGCAAAGCCATAAGGTGAGGTTGGTTAAATGTGAAACAGAACTATAGTCGTTTAACAAGATTACAACTGCTGTCAGGTAACATCTGTTGATCCAGTGAGAAATCACAACATGAGTGTGAGGTGCGACAAAACTGTAGTGAACCAATAATATTACAGTTATAGTCGCTTAGGTAATATACATTAAATGGGGGATCAATTGGAGAAGCCTGTCACATAGCCAGTGTACATAGATTAAACAAGGATTTTCCTGGAAGGCATGAGCTACTGAAATTTTGGTTTCCCAACCAAGGTGATGATGCCTGTTTAGAATACCAACCACTGCTGTTCAGCCCTAGTGCAAATATGTTGGTGGAGCCATTCCTCTTTTTCTTGAATCCTGGGCTTCAGGAAATATGCCTTTGGCTATACTTGTCTTCTGTGCTGAGGTTCCAGCTCTGTCTAACTGCCTGTAATGTTTATGACTAACTCAGCTATTTAAAATATTCACTTCTCTGAAGGGATACCCAACAGGAAAAGGTATAGCTTTCATCTGCCTGCTTTGAGTTAAAAAAGGATTGGTGTAGGGAAAACCAGTCTGGGACCTTCTCCAGAGAGATAATCTAATGGGCATTAAAAAAAGTCACTTTGTAGATGAGCAGTCATGAACTTCCTTTATAAGTTTGATCTGGTGGATCCCACAAAAAGGATTCTAGTACATTTGTCATTGGTTCCATCCATGTGATCACTTGCACTTTTTCAATCTCTAGACAAGAATAAACAAATTTTCTAAGAAGTTAGAGAATGTATAATCAAAGCATGAACAGAAGCACTGAAATGCAGATTGGCAAAAGATCCAACTCTAGAAAGTGTTCTTAAGGGACTAGAATAATAATTTTAAGCTATGGGTTATTATACCCTTCTACTGATGGAGTCTGATACTTTGTCCTAAGTCTCTCGCTAATTTTAGCTCTAAGAAGATGGAGAGTTTGGTGGTTTGGAAGGACAATATTAGCTGAAGAATTTAAAGATTCTTGTTGTATTTTTATAGATTTTGCTGCAGTTTTTTTTCTTAATGACCCATAATAGCTACCAGTGTAGCTGGAAACTGCCAGAAGGGGTCAGCTATTGGGGTCCCTTTTCATATATAGCTTATTACTGTGCATTATTTTATACATATTTTGGTTATACTTTTCTTCTAGGTGTTTAAGACCAAGTTAAAGTGAGACAAGTGTTAATTAAAATTAACCTTTAGCTGTCTGTCAAGGTCAGGTAAGTGTCCTCAGGTATTCTTTGGAACCATGTAAAGAGCCTTTCAGCTCCTCTGTCAGTAGAAGCCAACAATATTGCTTGGCCATGTGGTTTTCTATGAAAACATGGGAGACATTTCTCTCTTGATGACAGTCCTTTGGCATACTGTACATTTCTTGGTTTTTCTTCTCTGGAGTCCAACAATCACCATACTCAGGAGTTTGGGTGACTCACCAAAGTTGTATGCACTTGCCAAAAAATTCCCTTATGTGTTGGGTCCTTAAAAATCTCAGGAGCCCAGGGCCAAATTACCAGCCCAGTTACTTTTCTAGTTCCAGTCTCTAAACTTCAGTTGCTGAACACCCAGAAGAGACATTTGTATTACAGTGCAGCAGCAGGTTCAACTATTATAATTTCATCTGGGCATCAAGCACTTCAAAATATAATTTATAACCAGAGGACTATTAGTTCTTGTCTGCACCTTGCTTTCACAAGTGTTCTCAGGTTTTTTTTTCTTGGTGATGTGAGAACTCCAAGTTGCTGCCAAAATGCTGTGAATCTTAAGGCTTTGCTAATGCAGCATATTATTAAATTAAATTATGTAACTGTGGGAGATATAGCATATTTAGGATTTAAATCGCAAAATGGCATTTATAGACATTTTTATGATCTACCTGAAATTTATGGTTTTTCACAATTCTTGAGTGCTCTAAGAATGCAACTCCTGTGAATTTCAGTTCAGTCTACTCCAAGGAGTTTAATTACTATAGTACAGAGTAAATTACTATACTATAGTATAGTATCTCTATATAAATTCAACAGAGTTAAGCTATGCAGGAAACTTGGTACCCATAAAACTATTGAAAAGTTAAAGAAAAATGTGGTATGTATACAAAATGAATTTCTATTCTGCCATACAGAAGGTTAAGCTTGAATCATTTATAGGTGATTGGATACACTTTGAGACCATAATGCTAAATGAAATAAATAATTCACAAAGCTTAAATATCTCATGTTTCTTTTCCATGAGAAGCCAAAAACATACATAAAATAAAATGTGAAATAAAAGATAAATAATAAACAGAGAGAGAGATCATTTGGAAAAGGAGAGATGGAGAGAGGGAAGAAGATAAAAAGAGAAAATAGTGAAAAGGAATGAAAAGAGAGCTTACATGCATTATGTACATGTGTCAATTCCCGGCAACAGATGAGGACATTATGCACTGTAGACAGGTACTAATACAAATAAATATTTAAATAGGAGAATACTGTAGAGAAATAGGGAATCCAGGTAGATAAATGTCTCTCTGCCAGTTTCTCATGTAGAAGATTTCCATATCTTCTGCTCTTTCCAGCCTGCAGGGATCATGAAATTATAAAAGCCCCTTATATAACTTTAATAGTCTCTTTGGAGATATTTATAAGAAAGTTGTTCTGTCTTTGTTAATAAGCAATAATGAAAAAAGTTCTTCTGATGTCCTTGGCTCCCCAAGCTTCCATTGTAATTTTCAATACAGATGAAGTGATAATTACGGTTCACAGAGGATCAGAGATCACAGATACATAAACCTTTATCTCAGGGTCTAGCTGCCTCCCCCACCTGCAGTGGTAGCTGTCATGAGCACCACAATGAACTCAAGTTCTTGAAGAGTGATGTAGTCAGGTGAGTATTTTGTATTTCAGGCTGATTGGTACAGTCAGTAAAGAATGAAAGTGTAAGAGCTTATGTCAGGATCAGGTATTCTGGGATGGAAACAGATTAAGAGCAAAGTAAAATAAGGAGAGAAGTCTTATTGTGTACTCAGATAGAGAGAGAAATGAGGATCTTTGAACCCATACCACTTCCTGGTAGCTTCTAGTGTAATTGAAACTGTACTGTGGAAGACCATTTGTGAATTATCACCATGAGAAATTATAAGACTTTATGTGCTTAAGAATTGCTGTACTGAAACATAGGCATTCTTTATATAACTTTCGGTGAATTAAAGGATAAATTAATAGTTTTCTTTCTTTCTTTCTTTCTTTCTTTCTTTCTTTCTTTCTTTCTTTCTTTCTTTCTTTCTCTTCCTTCCTTCCTTGCTTCCTTCCTTCTTTCTCTCATTCTTTCATCATTTTTTATTTTCTTTATTTCTTTTAGTATTTTGAGACAAGGTCTCTTTATATAGTTCAGAATGTCCTTGAATTCACTTGTATCCTAAGCTGGTCTCATCTTAAAGCAATTCTCCTGCCTTAGACTCCTGAGTTCCAGTCTTACAGGCATGCATCAGCACACTTAGCTCCACAGCATTATTTTAAATGTGTGTATCATCCCTTCATGCTATAAAAAGGGGTAAAATGCAGTGATAAGAACTGCCTATATCAATGCAGAAAAGAAGTATACAAAATTATTTCTGCAATAGACATGTTTTAAATATTCTAGCTCTCCATATTTGATGTACATACTAGCAAAAATATGTGTAAACTATTGGGGACACCTTGCTCTGGTGATTTTTGGAATAGTGCTTTTTCTTTGAAGTTAGGGAAGCATCATTTAAAGGAAAGTAATTTCAATGTTTTGTGTAGTAGACACCTGCTCTCAAAATCAAATATATGTTGTAGTATTTTTCTGGTATAAAAAGTTCTATACATATTTTTTTAAAAAAATCTTTCACTGAAGTATGATAACTTCTAATGACATCCACTTTCTCAACACTTTAAAAATGTAAAGTAGAGGGTTTTTAATTTTAATGCCATAGGAAAATCTCTAGAATGTGTTCATCTTACTTATATGAGACATTATACTGATTGGTTTAGAAATTCCTCCTTGTACCTTCCACCACAGAATGGGAACCCCAATACCACTCTCTATTTGTAAAACTATTGTAATCTAGATTACATGTATAAATGTGATCATGCACTATTTGCCTTTGATAGTATATTTTGCTCAACCTAATATCCTTAAACTTTACACACTGGATAATTTTGTTTTTAGGCTGAATAATATTCCATTCTATGTGTATAACACATTTTTTATCCATTATCTTCCATTGGAAAGTTATGTTTTTCCTCATATTGATTATTGTTTATAGTTGCTAAAATGAACATGGAAGTTCTAATATAATTTTGTAATCCATGTTTTAATCTTTTGCATAAATACACAATAGTGAAATTCCTGGACTAGTTGGCAAGACTCCTTTATTTGTGGAACAGGCATAATATTTTCCAAAGTGTCTCTGCACAAGGAGATGTATGGGATTCCAATTTCTTTACATTTTTGTAACTCTCATGGTCTTTGTTCATTGTTCATATCCATTATGAGACCTACAGATTGCTTTGCATTTCCTACACAGTCCTTAGTGATGAGCAACGTGATTTTGTGTACTTGTTGGCCACATGTATGAGCTTCTTAGACAATCCTGTTTCCAAAGCTTTGGCCCACTTTTAACTCAGTACTAGTTTTTTGTTTTGATTTTTTTCATTGAGTTGTACAAGTTAATTTCTTTATTATTCCAACATCTATGATAGTCAAGATTTCAGGTTTTCCATATTCAATTTTATTATATCTCTTGCACTTTAAAATGTTTCATAAATCTTTTCATCTTGCTCAAGGTTTCACTTAACACATGCTTTAAAGAGAAATCTGCAATGAAGTAACTTCTGTCTGATGCTATTTTAATACATATTACTAGTATTTCATATATTATAGTTCAGAAGTACAGTAATATTGCTCAGTAATTTCCTTAATAGTCATATGAATATTTTTTGTTTATGTGATGTTGGTAAATGAATCTTTCTACTAATGGAATACTTTGAGCTAGTTTTATCAATAAATTCAGCTTGTTTATGGGATGATTTCTTTAGGATTAATGTATAGTACTGTATCTATAGTTATGAGTTTCTTAAATGTCTCATTCATATTTAATGTCAAAGTATACATTAAATATTTGCACCAAAATGGAAACCCACCATAACAAAATTATTTTAAAATGCCAATGATGTAAGATAAACAAACATGGTATAGAGACATATTGCAGGCCTCTGTTATTTGAAAACATAGGTGGAATGTTTTGTCACTGTTACCCAGCAGTTAGTACAATGATTATCCAACTGGCTAAATTTCTTGTATTCAAGTGTCCTCTCTATCACTAATTTACACAGATTACATAACCTTTTTGTATCTGAGTCCTCTTCACTTTACAGCAAAATTATGTGATTCAATATTTCATAGAATTAGGAATATTAAACTATTATGTATAGGGCACTATGTCTATCACTGTCACATAGTACAAGTGCAATATAAATATTATGCATTCAATGTTAGGAAGTGTGTTATCACAACACAAACTAACATAAATATTTCCCAATAAGAATATTAGATTTCAGTTGATATGATCAATGTAGCCTATATGTCATTTTCCATGTTCCTACAAATGAATATCAGCTATGAAGAGCCAGCAGAGTAGCCTAGAAGAATCTGCAATAGGGATGGCCTCCTCATCTAAATGTGGTTGGAATCTTGGGAATTTCATTCTTCTTAGCTGTCCTGCCTTCCTCTACATGGCTATACAGAACCTTGAATGTAACAACTTCTTGCCCATTCTGCTTGAAATTGTCTCCAAGATGCACCTCTGTACTCAGCATCAGGACACCTGCAGACTTTGAGCTGAAGGATTTCATCAAGGTTTGGAGGTTCAAACCTTTCCTGTCCTCACAGATTTGCACAGGCATAAACTGTGACTTGGCTTTCTGTAGCCATTGTGATGAAACCCAGAAACTCTAGAAATGCAGAACTCAATACAAATTCTTTATAACTGTTTGCCCATTTTAACCTACTGTACTCTGTGTTATTTGTATTTTGTAGTGGGCCTGTGTTTGTGATGCATAATAATTCCTTTCATCTCAGGGAATCAGTACACACACATGTCACATCTTGAATCAATTTTACTTACCAATTCTTCCTTGGTCCTTCCCTTTACTCCCTTCCTCAAATCTTACTCCCATAACTTTTTATTATGCTTCTGATTGCCAAATACACCAGCATGAACTTGTCAAATCCAGAAAGTTTCAGAGTATGTTCCTCTAGATCCCATGACAGAGTCAACACACACCATTGAAAAGCAGAAAAACAAAAATCGTGCACACCTTGCTGTTCTGCTGGGATGTGGCCTGTCTAGCACCACCCCCTATATCTCTTGCCATGTGTGCTAGTTTCACTCTCTGCAGACACATGTGGCAGCTCACAGGTATTCGGAGCACTAACACAACTTCCATACACTTATTCTGACTTCTTTTTTAAATTTATTTAAAGAGAAAAAAACACGTAAAAGGGTAGAGAGAATAACAAATTAAAAAAAAGATAAACAGTAAGAAATCACTAGTTGATAAATTACATATTGTCCTCTTAGGAATATTTGTTCATGTTACAAAATTAAAGCATACAAAGTAGATATTCAAACAGTGAGACTGTAAACAGCTATGCATGCATGAGTCTCTACATGTATTTCTATAAACTTAATGCTTCAAAATCTTACTGAGATAAAGTAAATAATACCTAAATAAAGATTATGTCTGAGTATTTAAGACTCATTTTTTTAACTTAAAGAGAAACAAAAGCATGTAAAGCATAGAGATAATACAGAATTCCCAAAAAAGATAAACAATAAGAAATCACTAGTTGATAAATTACATATTGTCCTCTTAGAAATAGTTGCTCAAGTTAAAGATTAAAGCATACAAAGTAGATAGTAAAACACTGAGAGTGTAAACAGCTATGCATGCATGAATCTATGCATGTATTTCTATACTTTCTATGTTAGAGTGCAGAACAAAACTTAGCAAGACAAAAAAACCCAAATTCCTATAAAAACATGAAACCAAAAAGTCATATAACTTCACAGTACAAGGTTATCTACAATGATTACTGTGTTGCTTCTAATTATCTTCAATAGAATGTCCACATCATCAGACAAAATTGAATATAGCAGTATAACTGAATATAACAGTAAATAATAATATTAGTAAAAATAAATCATTGTAGACAGTATAAATCTTCAAAGGCAGGTAATAATCACACCATAGTGGATATTCAAGTGGATCTTGTCAGCTTAAGTGCAGTTGCCTATACTCTCAGACTTGATGCTACTAACCATAACAGCTTTGAATAAAATCTATCAATACAAATCCACAATTGAACAAACCAGATTCGATTAAAATCACTCATGGTAAAACAGTGTAGGTTTTGCAGAGCTTTAGATTAAGTTAATAGGAAATTAAGGATGATTAGCATACTATATCCTGTTATTTTTGGGATTACTATCTGTGTCCTCAAATCTAGTACAGGTAGAATGACTGGAACAGAATATAATACATCTAAGCAGAGTAGTGTGAATAATGTGGGTTTTAAATCCTGATGCACTATTAACAATATAGCGTATCAATGCCTTCTATGTTAGAGATTCTAGTTATCCTCCTCTGCCTCATTTCTGCCATGCTATTTTCCTGCCTTTGTCTACTTTTCTCCTTCACTCTATTGCTTGCCCCACTCATTGAGGCCTTTCTGCCACTTTTCCTTAAATCCTGGTATTTTTTTTCTCTCTCTAGAATGTCCTTCAGTATTCTCTGTAGGGTTGGATTGGTGGTCACAAACTCGCCCAGTTCCTCTTTGTCATGGAAGCATCTTGTTTCTCCATTAATTTCTAGTGACAGTTTTGCAGGGTACATCAATCTGGGCTGGAGGTTATTCTCTTTCACGGCTTTGAATACTTCACTCCAAGCTCTTCTTAATCTGATGGTCTGTGTTGAGAAGTGATCCATGATTCTGATGGGCTTATCTTTATAGGTAATCTGTTTCTTTTCTCTGACAGCTTTCAATATTCTGTTTTTATATTGAATTTCTGGCATCCTGATTATTATACATCTGGGTGTAGATCTGTTTTGGTTGGAGGTGGCTGGAGTTCTGTATACCTCCCATAACTGAATGGCATTTTCTTTTCCCATGCTTGGGAAGTTTTCCTTAATTATTTCTGTGAATAGCCTTTGTAATTCACTTATGTATTCCTGCTTCTTTGTTCATGTTTCTGATTCTTAAATTGTATATTTTCTTGTCATCTTCTAGCCTTTGTATTGTTACTGCCTGTTTCCTTGTTATTTTTAAGAGATCTTTCCTTTCATCATCACACACTGCCAACTTGTCTTCAAATTTTGACAGTCTATCCTTAGTTTCTTTTAAGGCATTTTGCCAGCTTTCCATGGAGTTTTTAATTTTCCGGTAGTCTCTCTGAATCTGCTTCATGTATTCTATATTTTCTTTATATTCTTTATTGAATATTTCTCTCCTTTTTTTGTGTTCCTCCCTTCTTCTGTCTGTATCATCCTGAGAGATGCTTCCTGAGAGCATTTATTTTATTACTTTGCTCATATCCTGTTTTACCTGATTTAATATTTCAGTTTTGAGCTCATCTACAAGGTCCCCAAGATATCTCTTAATGTCCATTGAAGCCATGTCTGATGTTGTGTGTTTGCCAGCCTCAGTTACCCTTGGTTTTCCTTCTCTGGGTTCATTGTTCTCAGGGTTTTGGGCTGGGGGTCTCTTCCTGTCTCTCTCTCCTCTCATGGCCCTGGCTTCCTCCACACAGGTTACAGTGTAGGTCCCAGAATCCTTCTCCATTGGCCACGGTTTTTCCAAAGCACACTGGCGAGGGACCTCTGCCCTCTCCTGCCTGCTTTTGTCACTGAGGTGTAAGCAGGCTGTGTATGTATGCCTGCCCCTTTCAACCAGGCCAACCAAACTTCAGGGGCCTTTCACCCAGTTAGTGTGTGCTAGGTGCAGGGAATTGATTTGGGATGGCTCATTGGGTCCTGGCCAGGGGCACAGCCCAGTCCAAGCAAATCCCTTGAATCTGCTCTGGGGAGGGAGCAACCAACTGAAGTCACTATCACTCCCAGTTCAGGCTCCTCCTGCCTGATTCCAACATGTCACCCATTTGGTCATGCCCCTCCTATGAGTAGGGGGGTCTCATTCCCAGCACTGACCATGGATTAATGAAAGTCTCTTTGCTGGCTCTGCTCTCTGTTGGGCTCACCTACCCCCGACCTCAGCACTGAAGTTCTTCCTGTGAGTGATGGTGGGAATTAGTCTGGGCAGCTCTGCCAGATGGTGCAGATCCAAGCTGGCGCCCACTTGCCAGGTCACCATGAAAACACTGTGTCCCACAATCTTCAGCTGTCTCAGTTGTAGGCCCAATGTATTTGATGAGCTTTTTTATGTTTTAATTTCTTCCTGTGTCAAGAGGATCCATCTCCCCCTTTCTGGGTCTCTCCAGAGTGCTTTATTCTGGCATATGAGTTGTTTCTACTGGGAGGCTTTGTATTTTGTTGCTCACTGATCAGCCATCTTGTCTTCTCTTTATTCTGACTTCTTTTAGTGATATGCATTTGTAAAGAATGAAAGAGCCATCTCAGCTGTGAAGGTAAAGGTCAGTAGAATTTCACAAGGAGAACACAATTCTCCATGTAACTGATAGACCAGGAAATGCATGAAGTATTATCATTTTCCCCAAGTTCCCTTCTTTCTCCACCAGGTAACTGAACCTGAATTTACAGTTTTCTTGCATATCATTGAGGAGTGAAGCCATAAAATGTAAGCTTAGATCATTTATGCCATGTAAGATATTGCATTAACAATGTCTGATTAGTAGTTTATATAAATGAATTCAATGACATTTTTCATATTTGTCATTTATGTGCCCTTCATGAGAGTTTTGGAGAATTCTTAATTATGAAATATTATTCAAATTATTCAGCAGCATTGATAGGTTTCATTCCATGGCATGAACATCAATTAATTGGGTTATTATTATACAAATGGGCATGTGTTTTCGGAATGGTTGAAGCTGGAAATTGACCACATGTGCAGTGCTGTAGCATGGCCAGAACATGGGTGTCCAAAAATCAAAAAGAGCCTGGGCCATGGCAAGCCACATGAAGAAGTTGCTTCAGCCCGGAAAACATCCAAGCCCCTAGGCAATCCCCTAGGTAGTGGGATTGAAATTGATATCTTCCTTTTGAGTGTATAAATAAATGTGCTACATAGGTTGAGTAGTTTCTTTAATCCCATCAGGAGAGTACTCCACCTGACCCCAGCTTTGTCTCTTCATTTTCATATGCTCTCATCATCTTTCACCACAGGCACCTGCAGAGCCATGCTGTCCTTGGCACATG
>PVLA01014118.1:0-32606 GCA_004027455.1 Hydrochoerus hydrochaeris
CACCCCCTGAGCCGAGGGTCACTGTGCGATCTCTCCTGGTCACCCCCTGAGCCGAGGGTCACTGTGCGATCTCTCCTGGTCACCCCCTGAGCCGAGGGTCACTGTGCGATCTCTCCTGGTCACCCCCTGAGCCGAGGGTCACTGTGCGATCTCTCCTGGTCACCCCCTGAGCCGAGGGTCACTGTGCGATCTCTCCTGGCACCTGCCCTGTCGGCTCTGCTGCTCTCTCCTGGCCCGCACGCGACTTCTAAACGGATCCCAGCTTGGAGGCCGTTAGCCTTCGAGTCTGTGGGACTCACTGCTTTCTGCAGAGATCTCACCATAAGTGATGCTGAGCTCGTGACTGCAGCCGGAAACCTCTGTGGCCCCACCCGGGCCAGCCCCGGACCCTGCCCTCTGAAACCCAGTTCCTCACCTTGGGTAGCTGCCCAGCTTGGGGCCCTGTCTATACGTCCTGGCTTCATATTGTCACCCTCGAAGCTCTGAGAGACTCAGTGTTTTTCTCCTCATCTTCTTTTCTTTGTTTTGTTTGGTGGTTTTTTGAGATTCACTTTGTAGCCCAGGCTAACCTTTAAAGTCCCAGAGACCCTCCTGCCTCTGCTTCCCAAGTGCTGGGATCACAGGTGTACACCAGCAGGCCCAGCTCGTTCTCTTCTTCTCGCCAAGCCCTAGCCAGCTGGTGCAGGAGAGCCTGGGGTGTCTCGGGCACCCACTTCTCTGGCATCATTGGAGTCTAGAGAGTGAAGAGGGACCAGGGGCAGGGATCAGAGACTGTGATGGAAAACTTGTTGTGTACAGGCCCCGGGCGGGGTCGACGAGATGCCCAGGGCGCACAGCGGTCAGGGGCTCTTGGAGAGGGAGGAGGTGCTTGCAGGGCGCAGGGCACTGTCCCATGGGCAGCCTTGATCACTGGCCTCCACGAGCGCAAGTGTGGGTTCTGGGAGGCAGCACGGTGATGGGGGTGTGGCACTGGGGCAAAGGTCACTGTGGCACAGGTTGGGACAGCCTGTGCCGGGCATCCAGGGCATCTATGTGAGTCAGGCAGGCCATGTCCACCCATCCCATGGGATCAGTGCCAGGAGGAAGTGGCCCAAAGCCAGCACCTAGATGCACTAAACGACCACCGTGGGCCACAGTCGATGCCAGTGGACATCTCGGGAAACTCAGTGGGTTTGGATAGACAGGAAGCAGTGAGAGCCTGAGAGGGAGATTTAGACTGAGTCACTCTAGTCTTTTTATGAAATTGGCTTCTATTCAGCCGGGCATGGGTGGCACATCCCTGCAATCCCAGCACTCTGGGAGGCCGAGGCAGGAGGTTCTCGAGTTTAAGCTCAACCTTGGCCAGTTATCAATTTAGTGAGACCCTGTCTCAAAAAGTGACTTAACTTTTTTTGTATGGAAGCTATTTCTTTTTCCAAATTTTTACTTGCATTAGGGCATGTCTCCCTCCCTAATGGCTGCATTCATCACGGGGAGCCAGTCCATGTGCATGACACATCTTCATCCTCTTCTCATCCCCTTGCCTCCTGCGTCAGAAATGTAACAACTAATCTTAAAGTGGGCCGGGGGTGTGGCTCAGTGTGAAGGCCCTGGGTCCAATCCCCAGCACTGCGAGAGAGAGAATTCATCCCGGATGGTAAAGAAGCAAAACTCAGAATGTAAATTGAACACGTGTTCCTAAGGCCAGAAGAGAAATACCGTTATTATTTTGGAGTGCGCTTTTCCCAAGATGTTTGTGAGGCTGAGATTGCTCTGTGTTCCCACTCAAAAATTTCTTGGAGAATGTGAACATTCTCCAAGACTGTGGTTCCTAATAGAATGTGATTCCACAATGCACATTTATCATCGTTTATTGGACAAATCCCCATTGGATGGACTTCTGGGTTCCTATTGCTGTTAGTAACACTGTGATCATCACCTTTTGTCTATGCACGGGACTGATTCCCAGAAATAAGACACTGGGCCAGAGGACGTGGATTTTTTTAGCTTTGGGGAGTTTTTGTTTTGTTGTTGTTTGGTCGGTTTGGTTTATTTATGGAGACAGGTCTCACTATGTAGCCCAGCCTGGCCTTGAACTCATGGTAACCCTCCTGCCTCAGCCTCCTGAGTGCTGGGCTTACAGGCATGCACTGCACTCCAGGCTGGATGAGCACGAATCCTTCTTGTTGTTGTTTGGCAGTGCTGGGGACTGGACCCAGGGCCTTGTGCACACTGGGCAGGGGCCTTCCTGCAGAGCTACACTCCCAGCCCGCTTTTAGTTTTTGACTGAAGTGTTTTGTTGGCTCGGACAGGTTTGGTTTGGTCCTGTTTTCCTTTGTTGTGGATGGTGAGGCATCAGGTAGGCAGCAGAAGGTTGCAGGAATCCGCATGAAGCTGAACCCAGTAACGCCAGTGTTGGCGGGAGGGACGGGCCGTTGGTGGCTGCCCCTCGCGAGGGTGACCCGCCGGCCTGGCCAGGAAACAGGAAGCAAGCAGGGGCCGAGGCAACGCAGCCTGAGCCTGTTTACGGGCGAGCAGGCAGGCAGGCAGCGCCTCCTCCCAGGCCCACCCTGTGGACACCGTGTTCTTCACTGCACGGGCCAGCAGCTGGCCCTGGGCCCACACCCCACACGAGGCTTCTCCGGCCCCGAGGCCTCCAGTCCTGCCTGCTTTCCATAGCTGCCACCCAGGCCCACTGGGAGCACCCACGAGGAAGGCTGGAGGGCCAGGCCGGGCCGGGCATCCCCCGTGGGACCCAGGAGTCGGGGGCCACTCCTGCCAGCCCCTGGGTCACCTCCAACTGTCTGTCTCCTTTGGTTCGCAGAGAGAGAAGAATTAATCCAAGGTGTCCTGGCACAGGTGGCAGAGCAGTTCTCAAGGTATGGAGCCCCCTCTGTCCATGCCGCCCCTCCCACGCCACAGGAAGTCCCCAGCCCAGGGTCGGCCTCAGCCCGTAGGAGCCCCTGAGCCCCAGAAAACACTGGCCTTGTCCCAAGGCCAGGTCAGGCGCCCACCTTTGCGATCCAGCCTCTGAGTGTGAGCATTTTCCCAACTGGCTCTTCCAGGGCTCAGGACAGTCCCTGAGGTCAGCGCTGCTTTGGAAGGAGTGGGCCCCTGAGCCGCTGTGCCGCTGGCGGCCTCCTTTCCATTCCAGGTCCCCCACCGCTGTCAGTCGGTGTTTGCAGTGTCTCAGACTGATTTCCCTTTGATGTCTTGCTACCCTGGGTGATTCAAAAGAGAGAAGGGGCAGCTAGATGGCATTTGTTAAGGCCCGAGCCAGACATGGTGGCACACAACTGTAATCCCTGAGCTCTGGGAGGCTGAGGCAGGAGGATCTCAAGTTCAAATCTGGTAACTTATTGATCTAGCAAGAAGCCTGTCTCAAAAAAATAAATTTAAAAAGCACTGGTGGTCAGAATGGTAGCTCGACACAAAGACCCTGGGATCCATCACCAGCACAGCAGGGAAAAAGTCCCTGAATTGTTGGCTGAATGGTTTGAACTCGTGAGCCTTCTAAGGTGTCCATGCCCCATGGGGCAGGGTGTGGGGGTTGGACCGGGCCATCTTGGGACACAGAGGACTTGTGTCCTCCCATGGACCTTGTGTTCACTGCCCAGGTCAGAAGTCAGCATGCAGTCCCAGGGACATCCTGGGTGCCTTAGGAGCAGCCCCTTGGTCCCGGGACCCCAGGGGACAGCCCCACTGGAGCCTCCCTGGAAGCCAGGGCCCATCCATGTGGTCAGCACTGAGGATCTCATGGCTCATACTTCCTGTCTCCTTCCTCTCCTTCCCAGAGCGTTTAAAATCAACGAGCTGAAAGCGGACGTCGCCAGCCACCTGGCGGTGCTGGAGAAGCGCGTGGAGCGTGAGTAGCCCTGTTCCCTTCCCGCCCGGGCTTCACGCCGGACCCTGCGGCTGCACCGCGCAGTGAGCGCCCGGGGCCGGCCTGCGTCCTTCATGCGCGTGATGGAGAAATGCCTGGCGGTTCGCACAGGCGAGGGCAGCAGCCCAGCAGAGCCCCGCGCTTGTTTTAAAGCCACACATGTGGGGCGAAGCATGCTCTGTGTTGAGGGCGCGCATGGGCACCCACACTTGGCACATCCGGACCCCCCAGGGTCCTGTCAGGCCCCTGCTTACACCCACAGGGCATGGCATACCCACCCCCACGCCTTCTTGGCAGTTTGGGGAACGCACTCTCGGATTCCAGAGAAAACCTGCCTGTGAGCGCAGGAGGGTCCCTTCCGCCTCAGTCCAGTTACTGAAAAGCCCGGATTCTGCAGGGAAACAGCTGCAGACCGCGGCTGCTCCTTGCACTTCGCCAGGGAAGGACGGGAGTCCTGGCTGCCCAACCTCCTGGCCCTGCTCCCGGAAGCTCATCAGTGTCCAGATGGAGCGGAGACTCACAGGCATCTTGTCTGTGAGCTATGTGAGCTAAGGCTGGGCAAACATCACCACCCAAAGTACCTGCTGATCTGGATTTGTAGGACCCGCTGGGTGTCACTGCTCATATCTGGTCCAGATTGCCTGTGATTTTTTCAAGAAGAAAGAAAAAAGGCTGGGAATTTAGCTCAGCAGCATAAACACCTGCCTGGCAAGCACAAGGTCATGAGTTCAATCCCCGGTACCAAAAGAAAGAAAAGAAAAAAGAGAAGAGGAAAAGAGAAGAGAAGAGAAAGAGAGAGAAGAAGGGAGGGAGGGAGGGAGGGAGGGAGGGAGGGAGGAAGGAAGGAAGGAAGGAAGGAAGGAAGGAAGGAAGGAAGGAAGGAAGGGATTCAGGATGGTGTAAGACCTGCCCCATCGAAACCAGCCGAACCATGGTCTCGGTGGCCGCCTAAGCCTGCTGGCTTCTTACAAACTCCTTCGGCCTTTCAATAACGAGGAAGCCACGAAATGGTTAAGCAACTTGGTTGAGTTCATTTGGCAAATCAGACACAATCAATGAGCCTGGCGCCAGTGCCCAGAGCCCTGGTCGGGCTGTCCTCACTGGCTGCCACCTGCTTTCTGGGATGAGACACCCGAGTCCTGTGCTGGAGGGGGGACCCCCCTCCCCCGCCGAGTCCATGACGCGGGTTAGAGGCCAACTGTGCCACACTGCACAGGACAGGACCGGAAAGGACCTGGGGGCCTCCCAGCCCAGGGAGCAGGCTCGGCAGTGGTGACGCCACAGGGGGTGCACTGCTGAGCCCCAGGTGCCACCGTAGCTTCCCTAGCACCCCATGCCTGGACCCTGACTCCCCACAGTCCCTGTGGCCACCGCTGCGGACATCGGGTTGTCCTCCTCCGCGTCACCTGCTGCAGATTCTAAGTCTGGATGGAGCCGGGCACTGCGCTGGCTACACCGGAGCCCGGCTGTGGGGGCCAGAGAAGGTGGGGAGCTGCGTCCGGGCCGCCAGGCCGAGGCCACACCACGCAGCGCGTGCCAGCGGCAGCGCCGACACTTAGCTCCAGAGTCCACAGGGCTGGCTGCTCCTGGGGCCTCAAGGGGGATCTGTCCCGGTGCCCCCCACAGTCCGTGGCCCTCCCTGGTAGGACACCTCAGTCCCTGTCTGCCTGTGGCTCTGTCTAACTCCTCATCTGGCCTTGCACTGGGGGAGCAGGCAGGGTCTGCTCCGGTTTGGGGTGCTTTATTTTTGTCCCCTACAGTTAAAGCTTGAGGGTAGATGAGGGGACCCGTGATGGTGACCCTGAGTCAGGCCCCTCCCCCAGGACCCCCAACATCGGCTACAAGGCTGCGGCCCAGACTGGCTTGGACCCCAGCCAAGAACAGCGGCACCTGGGACACGGCAGGGGCAGCCACGCACTCCATGGCCGCGCTCCTGTGCGACTCTTCCCAGGGCCCCTTCTCTCCGAACTTCCTGCCTTTCACGTGCCAGGGAGCTGCAGCCGCTCGTAATCTAAGCCTCCGCCTGCCCAGCACCCCTGTGCCAAGCCTGCCCGGAGTCCCCCGGCCTGGCCAGCGCTTCCCAGCCGCTCGGCAGCCCCCAAGTCTCCGGAAGACGCCTGTGGTGTCAGCAGCCTTTTAAGGCCCACAGTGCAAAGCAGGGGGACCCAGCCTAGAGGCCAGGTGGCATGGTGCCTGAAGGGCATGTGACCAAGTCGGCCTCTCCACAGCCACCCCCTTGGTGGCCCAGGACGGCCACTGCCCTGGCACACGTCAGGCCTGAGATTCGGTCCCCACCTCCTCCCCACGGGAGAAGAGAAGCAGGTTCCCGGGCCGAAGTCAGCCTCTAGGACCTCAGCGGATGCCCCTTCGGGCAGGCGGCGCTGTCCCTGGGAAGCCACCCTGGATGTGGGGGGTGCGGCCCTCACCGTGTCGTGTCCGTGTCACACTTTCTTCGGTAGAATCAGTCCTGCTCGGTTGCTAGCTATTGCTCAGAGCTGCGCCTGAAGGAAAGGGGGCCGGGGTGACGCCCCGGGAGCCGCTTTTAGGGTCAGATTTGAACAGCATCGCAAATTGCGTTTCCTCCCTCAAGCATGGCTCTCCTGAGAGCCTTTTCCACTTCCTGCGTGACAGGGAAAGCGCCTGAAGCCGCCCAAGTATGATTGGTAACACATGCCCCCTGCCCCACCGGACCCCAGGAACACCCGGGAGCCGGGCTCCCGATCCTTAACTTGCCATTTCCTTCTCCTCTGTCTTCAAGCCACAGCTCTTCCCGGTCAGCCGCCAGGGGACACATTAGAAAAGAAAGGCTCTTGTCTTAATGGGGTTTAATCCTTGCCGGTGCTCGGCTCCCTGCATTTCAGTGCACTGGATCCACCCAATCCCTGCTCTTCTTCGGGGAGAAACATGCGTTGGACTCTTAGCTTCAGCTGCAGAGTTCGGCAAAGTCGGGGGCAGGAGTAGAGTCCGGGAGGGGCAGACAGGAGCCTCGGGGACAGATTATGGCTCAGACTTGGCACCACTGTGGCCAGAGCTGGGTGACCTGAAGCCAGGTCTTGGCAGGAGCGAGAAGCCCTGCTTTGGCCAGTTGCCCCAGGGTACCCCAGTGGCCACCTGAGCTGTGCTGCTCCTCCCTGGGTGACTCCCTGCTGTGTCTCTTTGTCACCAGTGGAAGGACTGAAAGTCGTGGAGATCGAGAAATGCAAGAGTGACATTAAAAAGATGAGGGAGGAGCTGGCAGCCAGAAGTAACAGGTGAGGACTGGCATGGGCAGGGACGACCAGCTGCCCACTGTGTGGCTTCATGACGCCGCCCAGGCCAGGTCCTGGGGTGGCAGGCAGCCCTGCCTTCTGGGTGGGGACTGCTCCAGGGGTTTTTATCCTGCCAGGCTTCCCAGTAGAGGGAGGAGGAAGACATGAACGGGACAACCCACCTGCAGGTCCAAGGGTCCTAGTCCTGTGCTGGCCTGGGGAGACAGGGACGTGGATGTCCACAGGAAGAGACCTAAAGGAAGAGGACAGACGCAGCGGGGTGTGGTGGTGCCCACCCCTGATCCCAGCACTCGGGAGGCTGAGACAAGGAGGGTGGCCAGGAGGTCAGAGAGAGTGTGCATTCTCACCTCTCTGGGGGAGCAGAGAATCTCCATCCTGAGCCCGAGTGATGGCTCCAGAACCAGCAGTGCGATCCAACAGTCGCTCACAGGCCAGTACAGCACGACTCAGAACCAGGGGACTGCATTCGCCAGGGCCCAGCAGCAGACCGGGATTTGCGCAGCCCACCAGCAGCCTGGAGCAGCACCCTCTGCTGGGACACAGGGACAGGGCCAGGTCTTACTGTCCCTTGGGTGCAGCACATGCCCGTTTCTTGGGGGCAGGAGGAGGCTGCAGGGCTCTGGGGCTTGTGACCTTGGATTTCTTCCCAAACAAGTGACCTTGACCATGGACCGAGCCGGAGGAGAGGAGGAACAAAGGCAAACACAAGCTTGAGAGGGCATGAAAAGAGAGGGCGCCAGCTCCTCCTACCCGGGGATGTTGGTTGCCATGGCAACAGGCCTCAGAGGGAAGGGCCTGCGGGCCAAGGGGGTCAGCAGCACCCAGGAGCTGCCCGTGCCCAGGGATGCGTGTGCCAGCGCCGGCTGCAGTCCGTGCCTGCCTGGCGAAGGCTTCCCGTGCCGGTGTGGAAGGCCTGCAGCAGGCAGACCGCTCGGGGTGCTGTCCGGCTCCTGTGGGCAGCCCGTGGTGGCCGCTCTGGCGGTTCTGGAATGAGGGGAGGGCTTGCGGCCCGCTGGCACGGGAGACCCACGCAGTGTTATTACGAAGGAGTGGATTCCCTGTTCTGAGCTTGAAAATGGGCTGAGTATAGGGATGCACACCTGTAATTCCAGGACCTGAGAGGCTGCGGCAGGGGGATCACTGCAAGTTCAAGGCCAGCCTCAACTACAAAGTGAGACAAACAGGCAAACAAAAAGCAAATGGAGCCTGTTCGTGGGGGAGCTCCTAGGCTACCCTGCTGGGGTTTGGGGGTGACCATCATAATAACAATAACCAACAGTGCCCCCAGTTTAAATCCAGACATGAAACCCCCAGATATTTTTGTAAGCATAGATATCTCGAATTAAAAAGCAACTAAAATATACCGACTTGTAAACTTTTTTAATTTACAGTGTTATGAACAATAAATAAACAGCTTTTTATTGAGACAGAGTCTTGCTATGTGCTTCCGACTGGCCTTGAATTCACTGTGTAGCCCAGGCTGGCCTGGGACCATGGCAAATCCTCCTGTCTCAACCTCCCAAGTGCTGGGATTTCAGGTCTGCACCAGCAAACCCAGCTAAATTAACCATAAATTTTAACCAATTTATAGTTCTAAAATTTTTTTCCCAAAACATCACAATTCAGTATTATTTTTTTTAACTCACCAGATGTGCTTCTGTTCGCTCAGAGCTCAGTACATGTGTTTTGCATCGCATCTTAGTACAAAAGATGCACCGTCTTTGTGTTTTCTGTGCTCAGTGGAAATTCCCCCGCTTCACGTAATACCCATAATAACCTTCATAACGGTGTAGTGATCTATCATTGAGACCACCAGAGGGGTTTAAATCATTTCCTTTGAGAGAACTTGCGGGTGCCCCTACTTTAGTTTCGTGTTGTTATAACAACCGGTGATGCTATAATGAATATCTTTATCTCTAGAGCTGTTTGCCTGTGTTGAATTCTTAAGATAAATTCCCCAGAGTGAGCACGCAGGTGTAGAAGATACAAATTTCTCTGTGATTTTACTAAATGACTCTTTCAGAAGGTGCAGTTTTACTTACAAACCCCAGTGCTTGCCGACGTGCTGGCCCCTGCACCCCATGCGGGTAAATCCCAAACCGTCGGGGAGCTCCAGCTGACCGGAGAGTGTGCCCACTTTGGGCGAGCTCATCCCCTCCAGGGGTCCCCAGATGTGTGTGGCCCCCAGCCTCGGGCGCCAGGCCTGCGGGCAGGTCCTCCGCCCCGCTCGCTCCCGGGGCAGCCCTGCAGCTGACACTCCACGGCCCCGGGCTCTTTTTCCTCAGTTAGGTGGACGCTGCATGTTGAACAGGGCGGGCAGCAGGCAGAGGTGCGTCTCTCCACTTTGCACGCCGTGGGCACATTGCACAGGTCTCGAGGTCCAGCCTGGGGACTCCTTCCATTCACTACCAGACAAGGCCAAGCTCTGAGGGGCAGCACAGGATGAGTTCGTGATGTGAGGGGGAAAAACAAGTGGGGCGTTTTGTTTTGTTTTGTTTTCTGTTTTCCAAAGCCCTGATGTGATGGCGGGTCCCTGCAGGACCCTCGGGTGCAGCAATGGCGTGCCTGTCTCTGGGTGCGCCGTTTGCCTCCACACTGGTGAGGCCCGGGTGCCCTGTACAGGTGACCTCCCCGGCTTGGAGCAGCGTGGTCACTCATCTCTGCCTCTTGTGTCTAGGACCAACTGTCCCTGCAAGTACAGCTTTCTGGATAACAAAAAGCTGACCCCTCGACGTGACGTCCCCACCTACCCCAAGGTGAGCCTGAGTCCCAGCCCCAGAACAGTCAGCTCCGCACCCCCAGCTCGCAAAGTGGGGTTGTCACCAGATGCAAGAGTTTCCTCCCTGACTGTGTTACTCTGCAAGGAGATAGAGGCTCCATGCCGTTGTCCACCCCGGCCCAGAGCCCTCGCACTAAGAGGTGTTGGCACGTGAGTGTCACTGGGAGACTTTTAAGCAAAACCCCTGTCGCAGACCACACCAGGTCTTTCTGGGAGTCTGGCTGTCGTGCACAGGGCGTTCTCAGGGAACCCGAGTGCTGGGTCTCGGTGGAGAGGCTCCCAGCAACCAGGAGAGGTCACCGTGACAACGGTGGTCTCTGCCGGCAAGCAGCTGAGCAAGATCCAGGTGCTGAGATTCGGGCAAAGGGCCCCTAGGACAGAGGTGACCCGCCCGCTGCCCATGGTGGTGAGGAGCCCTCCCGAGCCTCCCATGGGCATCCAGTGCCCATCGGTCAGTAATCTCCACCTGGTCCCAAGCGGCAGGCTGAATATGGCCTGAGGCGTTGCCGTGGAGACCAGTTTCCCTGGGAACCAAGTACCCATCTCTCGTGTTCCTGCCCCAGGGAGCCTGGAGCCCCTGCCCAGACGCCAGGCGCCAGCCCTCCACGCCATTCCCTTTTTAAGAAAACGGACAGACAGGCCTCGCAGGAGACTGGAATGCAATATGCCGCTGCTGTGTTATGTCCAGAGTCGCTTGTTATGACAGGTGGTGCCGTCGGCCACTGTCAGCAAGGAGACCAGGGCTGGCGCCAGCACATGACACTCAGGAGCTTCCCAGCCGGCCTTTGAATTTATGCTGAGCGGATTTTTCCCCTTGGCTTGGCTTTATTGTGCTTTTGACCGTCAGACTTAGGAACTTCTAACTTTCAGTCATGCGGCCTGGCTTCTCTAGGTACACAGTGCCACGTGTATGTGACGACACACACAGCTGTGAAACTGCCACCATGAAGCCAGGTGTGGTGCCGCACACCTGTAATCCCAGTACCCCGGAGGCTGAGACAGGAGGATCACTGCAAGTTCGAGGCCTGGACTGCATAGTTGTAGGCCAGCCTGGACTGCACAGGGAGACCCTGCCTCAAAAAAAAAAAAAAAAAAAAAAAGATAATAATAAAGGAAAAGAGAGAGAGACTTGACCACAATTGAGACACACAGAATGTTTCTGTCACCTCCCTGAGTCCCCAGAGCATCTCGAACCCGGCCCCTGGCCCCTGAGTTATCATCTGTGGAAGAGTCAGCCTCAGCTCTGCACAGGGCCAGGAGGGGGACAAGGACAGTGCTCCCTGAGCACTCCAAAGTCACTGCCTCTGTCTCTGCCAAAGCCCAGGGTCCTGGGTAACACAACCTCTGTCCCTTCTAGTACCTGCTGTCCCCGGAGACCATCGAAGCCCTCCGGAAGCCCACCTTTGACGTCTGGCTGTGGGAGCCCAACGAGGTGAGTGTGGGACACCTGGGCACGGGGTCGCCGGGGCCACAGACCCGAGTGGAGCTGAGCCTGCTCCTCCTCCGTGCTCCCGCCCTCTGCTCTGCTCTCTGAAGGACAAACCCGTGGTGCTTCAGGTTTCAGAGCAGAGCAGCCATGCGTAGGCTCAGGAGGACGAGGGGACCACTGAGAAAACCAGAAATGGAGCTTTTGGGGTTTACCCTAGTTGATAATATTGTCTAAATGCCATTCTACGCCCCCAAAAGCCAAAGCCTTCATTATCGTGGACAGCCATCCTCAGCCCAGGGGAGTCGGGGGGCACAGCCGGACAGGACATCTGCGCCCTGACAGGGTCAGGTCTGCCAGGCACAGGAAACGGGACTTTGCAAGGTTAGAATTCACGGCGTGAGGCTCCCACCACTGGGAACTCAGTCGGGCGCGCGGGGTCCCTTACCCCCAAACCGCGCCCTCCGTGTGGTCGCGAGCACAGGCCACACCTCCGCAGCGCTGGCCAGGAGAACAAGACCAGCCTCCACCCCACCCCGTCACCCTGAGCCCCACCGCCTCCCTGGGGTGCTCCCGGCTCTGAGGATGCAGAGTGCAGCACAGAGACCCAAGGAGCAGGGGCGTGGCCAGTGAGCCCTGAGGAAGGGCTGTGAAGAGAGGGGACATCCCGGGCCCCCAGAGGTGGGCACAGCAAGGCCACGGCAGGTGAGGCCACGCAGGACGCAGAATGAGAGGCTGCTGCCAGCCCACCCCTGGTGAAGCCCTAGGAGCATCGAGGTGTCCGGGGTCACTTGGCACAGGTCTCCCGGCAGTGACCCCAAGCTGGGTCCGTGGACCAATGTGCCATTTCCACTTCTGCCACAGAAGCTCTGAGTGAGGGTGGCAGGAGAGGGGTCCCCAGGACCTGGACTGCAGGATTCAGCACACAGGACAGAGGCGACACGGTGCTTGTGGACATCCCAGCCGCCCACTAGTGATGAGCGGAGGTGCCCAGAGTCAGGCGTGGCCGGGACTGAGCAGCAGTGATGCGCTGAAGGCCCAGGGACACACAGAGCTCCACCAGCCACCAGCTGTGGAGGTGACAGCACCGTGAGGCAGCCCTGCCCAGGGACACCATGGCCGGGAACACCAGGACCAGATGGTCCTTCCGGCTCCCTGCTTTGGGGACGGCACCCGACGCATGCTGCCCAGGCAGGAGGCACCGCCTAGCACTGCGTGGTCCTCTCTAGGGCAGTGGCCACAAGCATGGCCACCCTGCCACACACCCATGGGAGCCCCATCACCCAAGTCCAGAGTCACCATTGCAGCCACCAGCCCAGCACCCTCTGCCATGTCCTCCAGCTGCAGGAGCCTGCGCTGCCCCGCCAGGGATTCTGGCTGCCACCATGGGAATAGATGCGTCACTCTCACTGTGAAGCCACCGTGTTCCCCGCGTCAGAGGCAGCCAATGGCTTGTCTGTCGGCTGGCTTCTCCCTGACTCTTAATTTCACAGCAAACATAGCTGCTCTCCGGGGCCGCCTGCTGTCCCGGACTGCAGGGCTGGAGGCTGCGGACCACAAGGCTGCCACGTTTTTATGGGCATTGGGGGCACAGTTCAGGCTGTCATGTGGCCTTGGGAGGGGGCAGGTGTGCCAGCTTCCAGCAGGGACAGGAAGAGGCGGAGCAGGGTGTGCCCACGGGGCCCCAGGTGTCCCACTCGCCCCATTCTGTGGGTCTCCTGTCTCCCTGGGCTCAGCACCCACAACCTGCTCTTCCTGAAAAGCCACGGTACCATCTCCTCTTCTGCGGGGCGGTATTCACGAGAGCTCCCCAGTGACCCCAGGACCACACCTGGATCAGGGCAGAGTCTACGAGAAGCTTTGGGAGGAGCCATGCCCAGGTGGACGCCACTGCAGAATATGAAGACACCAAAGGCCCCATCCCCAGGAGGGCGTAGCGTCATGTCACGTGGGTGTGAGCGGCCACAGCTGCCCACCCGCCTCCCCTCCCCCCGCCCCGGGTGAGGGCCAGGGCCTGCAGGCTAAACTATGCTCACGGGTCGGGGATGCAGGCTATGGGTGGAGCCCTTGCCTGGCGTGAAACACAAGGACAGCTGTGCAGCTGATCTGCTGACATTGTTTCTCAAGTGTTGAGATTAATAAAGCGGAATGTGGTTACCCGGGAGGAGCAGGGTCACCCTGCCTGGTCACGCCGCCCCACGCGTGGAATTCCCGAGGCTGATAGGCTCCCACAGTCCCCCGAGCCCGCCTCTCTCTTGGGCTCCTGTGCCCCTCTAGGAGGCCCCGAAGGCGTCTGGCAGCTTCCACAGGACCAGGTTCTGCCCTCTGAGGGTTGGCGCTCACCTCCTGGGACAGCCTGGCCACGCTGCCAGGGGCCGTGTGAGCTGAGTGTGGCCTTACCCACCTGCAGATGCTGAGCTGCCTGGAGCTCATGTACCACGACCTGGGCCTGGTCAGCGACTTCAGCATCAACCCCGTCACACTGAGACGCTGGCTGGTGAGTGTCGGCCGCCCCGCCCCCCGCCCTGCCACGCCAGCGCCCCTAGCCGACCCTGGGGCTGTCCCCACAGTGAAGCCAAGGAGGCCCTGCCGAGGGACATTCCTTTCTGAGGACAGCCGGCCTCTCTCTGTCCTCACTGGCTCGGCCCCTGAGTGCCCACTTGGGGCAGTGGTGACATAGCATGACTCAGACGGGCGCGTGAAGCACAGGAGCCCACATATCGGTCCCGGGGGAGGGGGGCACTGCCTGGGTGCATTTAGCAGGTCTTTTTGTGAACAGCAGCAATTGCTCAGAGCCCGGCACTGAAGCCCGCTAACTCTCCTGTAGTCAGGAGAGACTGACGTAGCCATGCCCCCGGAGGACCCCGCATGTGCTGTGGGACTTCTCAGGCCTCAAAGCCACCAGGTTCACTCCTGTGGAGACCCCCGGGCTCTGGGCCTGGGGTCTGGTGAGGATCAGGCTGGGGGCATCCAGGCGTGGTCCTGGGGAGTCTTCAGGTTAGGTGGTGGCTCGGGGCTCACCTGTCCCCCTGCACCCCAGCTCTGCGTGCACGACAACTACCGCAACAACCCCTTCCACAACTTCCGGCACTGCTTCTGTGTGACCCAGATGATGTACAGCATGGTCTGGCTCTGTAACCTGCAGGTGAGTCCTGCCGGGGGCACCCGCCTGGGATCACACCTGTGCCACCCAGAGCCCTGCTTTGGGGTCCCGGCTGGCGCATTCACCCCGTGAGGCTGCTCCTAGGAGCTGGTGCAAGCGGATGTGGTAGCATATGTCTGTAATCCTGGCACTCTGGGAGGCTGAGGCAGGAGACTCACAAGTCCAAGCCCAGCCCAGGGAATGTAGCAACTTAGCAAGACCCTCAACATTTTAAAAAGGGGTGGGGATGGAGCTCAGTACAAAGGTCCCAGCTTCAGTCCCCTGTAGTACAAAAAATAATAAGTGTAGCCTGACCTCCTTACCCTACCCGAGACTCGGGTGGCTTGGGGGGGCAGCCTCACCCTGCCCTGCTGCCGTCTCCCACCTGCCCAGCCCCACCTCGCCATCCCCTTCCCGCGAGGAAAGCCGAAACCTGAACTCTGTCCCTTGCCCCAGGAGAAGTTTTCCCCCATGGACATCTTGGTCCTGATGACGGCGGCCATCTGCCATGACCTGGATCATCCGGGGTACAACAACACGTAGGTGCACGCTTTCTCCTCTCCCTCCCTCGCGGCAGGCGCCCGAGCTCGGGCCACCCCTCAGCTCCACCTCAGCAGGACAAAGTGCCCAGGTTCCGCCTCTGTCTGCGGCCTTTGTCCTGGGCGCCCCCTTTTGGAGTCAGAGTCCTTCAGGGCCAGGAGACCCTGCAGAGGGCCACACTGCCTGGTCACCCTGGCTCCAGGCTCAGCGGGCACAGAGCAGAGCCCAGGTGGTGCCCCCGCCAGCTTCTGAGGGCAGAGGCTGAGGGAGCAGGCAGCGGGGACGGATCCACAGCAAGGCCACGGGACACTGAGCTCTCCTGCCCCTGTGTTGGGCACAGTGCGCTGTCACCAGAACCCACAGATTCCAGTGGGTGGCCTGGGTCTGTGTTCACAGTAACACCTCGGTCGTTTCCAGCACATCTGTTTTGTGTGTGATGACATCAGACATGGCTAAGAACCATGCTGTCACGTGTCAAGTCCAGAGTGGGTCCCCAAGTGACACTGCACGGGCCCCACCTATTCCTTTGCTCCATCCCCCAAGCCTGAGCTTACATGGGACCTGTCTGTCCAGCTTAAAACTCAGGGCAGCAGCTGACAGGGCGTCAGGTCCCCAACCCTGCCACGTACCCACCCTTCCTGCCTCTGCAGCCACCGCTCACACACCTGGACGCACAGGTGCCCCTGCCACGTGCAGGTGCCTGACCCCTGCTGTGCACCGCAGGTACCAGATCAACGCCCGCACGGAGCTGGCCATGCGCTACAACGACATCTCGCCGCTGGAGAACCACCACTGCGCTGTGGCCTTCCAGATCCTGGCGCAGCCCGAGTGTAACATCTTCGCCAACGTGCCGCCCGAGGGCTTCAAGCAGATCCGGCAGGTGGGCTTGCGGGGCCCTGCCCCACAGGGGCGCGGCATGCGGGGACAGGGCAGTGCCCCGCTACCAGGAGTCTCTGGCCGCAGCAGGACCCACCAGGGTCCCGGGGACCCGCACTCCGGCCCCCTCTCCATCTGGGCCCAGGACGCGGCCCTAGAAAGGGGGTGGAGGAGGGGCCGCTATGCCGGGATAGCTCGCCAGCCACACACCACGCCAGCCAGCCCTGCCAGCTGCCTTCTGCAGCCAGCCAGTGCCCTGGGGTCTCAGCTGTGTCACCTGCCACACTGCTGCAGAACCGTGACTGCTGCAGGCCTCATGGAGGAGGGGCGTGGTGTGGTGACCCCAGAACTGGGGTGGGTTGCATGGGGCCACCCTCCAGGACCTGTGGCTGTGGCCTTTCGTGACCAAGGGCCTCTAGCTGTCCTGACAGGACCTGTAGGTCTCGGGCTAGGTAGCCCTACACCAGTGACAAGGGGCCCCAGAGCTGGCAGAGGCCAGGAAGGACCCTTCCTTGGAGACCTGGGGGTCAGGGCCTGGTGGCGCAGTGATCTTGCACTTCCGGCCTGCAGAACCTTGAGGGGCACTCACACGGGGAGGACTCCGTCTCCCCGGGGTGCACCCGCATCTCCCCGCAGGGACCTCGCCTGCCCTGAGTCCCCGTAGGGTTCCTCCCCAGGCGGCGGTAAGCTCCGCTGGAGCCCAGCCTGGGAAGCTTCGCTCTCAGAGAGCAGCACCGCCAGGCCACGGGCCCCCGGTCTGTGCGGGAAGGTCTAAGCCAGCTGTCTGGTCACTACGGTCAGTACCGAGCCCCCAGTTCCCGGTGCTCCTGCTCCTTCCCGCAGCTCCTGCCCTCTCCTCCGTGCGGACCACCCTGAGCAGGAGTCCTGTGCACTGTCAGCTGAGAGGGGCTGTGGCCAGCTTCCCTCGGGAGTGGCCAGAGGGGCGGCCGTGGAGAGAGAACCCCACGGGGCCTCTCAGCACTGCTGTGGGGAGCCCCTCAGTGGTAGGACGATCCCCTGGCCGGAGGGGCAGCCAGTCTCTGGTCTTCTTCTTGTGGCCATGTGCCTTACAAGGGTTGTCCTGCTTCCAAACCTCACTGGTTTTCAAGTACGAGTTTCTTGTCTGGGCACGGTGGCACATACTTGTGATCCTAGCTTCTCGGAAGGCTGAGGCAGGAGGGTAACAAATGCAGGCCCAGCCTGGGCAACTTGGCAAGAACCTGTCTCAAAATATAAAATGAGCTTGGGGTGTAGCTCAGCAGTAGAGCACCTGTCCAGTGTGTCCAAGGCCCTGCGTGCCATCCCCCCTACTGAAAAAAGATTAATAGTTCAGGCTTTATAGGAAGACTGCATAATTCCAGACACAAGCAGCACCGCGCAAATACATGCATTTGAGATTCCCTGTGGTGACCGCCCTGGCTTTTGTATTTCTTTTCTTGGAAAAGCAGAGAACCATACACGGCACAGAGGTGCTGTCCCAGCAGGGGTGGGATGGATGGACAGACGAAGGTGGCCGGGTGGTGGATGATGATGGAGGGAGGGAGGAGGAATCGTAACAAGGCAGAGGTTAAAAGGCAAGTGAGCCTGAGCCCTTGCTCACCCCCTGGAGGGTGACACCCGTCCTCTGATAGTGACATTCATCCCGTCACCAGGACAGGACCTAGACACGCCTGGGAGTTCCCTCTACCCTGCTGCACGGTCATATTGGAGACCAAATTTCAACCTGAGCTTCTGAGGGAACATTCAAACCAAGCAGTAATAAAATATTTATATTTTAAAACTCTCACACTCTCCTTTTTAAGTGTGTTAATAAAGACACTATTTAAGTAGACTGACTCTGGCCATTCCCAAGCCCATCTGTACACACACAGCAGAGGTAAGAGGAAAAATCCTCTTGGAAAATCACCCAGCACGTGGGAGGCGCAGACTGTGCCCCAGTCAGCTCAGTCGCAGGGAGTGGTCGTCCTGGCTGGAGTCGGCCGGGTCGCTCCAGGAGCACAGTGACCTGTCAGGTGACCTGTCACTCTGCAGTCTGCAGGTCAGTCTCCTCACAGGCTGTGGACGGGCCGTGTCCCTGGCTCACCTGGACAGCGGCCGCAACAGCTTCAGCGCGGGCGGCTCCCCGCTGCTTCCCAACATGTGGACTGGGCTCGGGGCCGCGTGTGCTGGGTGTCCGGTCCCCACCCACAACGTGGGGGACGGCAGAGTCACCCCCGGAGCTCAGGCTTTGCTCTCTCCCCACGCAGGGGATGATCACGTTAATCCTGGCCACAGACATGGCCAGGCATGCGGAAATCATGGACTCATTCAAGGAGAAGATGGAGAACTTTGACTACAGCAATGATGAACACCTGACCCTGGTGAGTGGGGGGCCTCGGGGTGAGCTACGGCCACCCAGCTCAGACCGGAGAGCCAGGGGCCGGGGTCTGCAGCCGGGGCCTTGACAAGGTGCCCGGAACCACCTTTGAGGGTCACAGGTCCTACTGGGCCAGCCATTGCAGGCTGTCGTCCTCAATGGTTGAGGGCAGCACTTCCCAAGACAGGGAGGAGCTGAGCGTGCCCAGGGCCAGCCCTTCGTAAAGAACAGGATGCGTGAGCTTTTTCCTTCCTGTCCCCTTCCCTGGGCTCAGAGGAAGCTAATTATGCCTCATCTTGTCTAAGTGCAAAGAATATTTTCTTTTAAAATTAACTGCTTAATCCCAGCACTCGGGAGGCTGAGGCAAGAGGATCGCCATGAGTTCGAGGACAGCCTGGGTGATGTAGTGAGTTCAAGGTCAGCCTCAAATACATAGTGAGACCCTGTGTCAAAAGATAAAAATCATCATCATCATAAATAATAAAATCAACTACTTAACACCAGTATCATCCCTGTGTGCCACCAAAAAAGCTGATTATTAGCCGGGCGTGGTGGCTCACGCCTGTAATCCCAGCACTCGGGAGGCTGAGGCAGGAGGACCATTGAGAGTTCAAGACCAGCCTGGGCTACAAAGTGAGCTCAAGGCAGCCTGACCTGCATAGAGACCCTGTCTCAAGACAAAAACAAAAAAGAAGGAAGGAAGGAAGGAAGGAAGGAAGGAAGGAAGGAAGGAAGGAAGGAAGGAAGGAAAAGCTGATCACCTGGGATGCGCCCGCTTGCTGTCACCCCTGTAGAAAGCTGAGGGACAGAGGGCACCCGGCCAGGAGAGGCCACTTGTGTCCTGACAGTGGGCCGGGGCCTTGGGGGAGACCTTTTCCCCAGATGGAAGTCAGGGACCTCCAGGCATCCCATGTCCCCCTGGAACCCAGAAACTGGAGAGCACCAAGCCCAGGGACACTGCCCGGCTGTAAGGCAGTCGCCCCACACCGTGCAGCGTGTGGGGACCCTGTTAGGGATGGTGAGGGCGGGTGAGCGCAATGCAGGCTGGAGCAGGTGGTGCAAGAGTCCGTCACCCAACCGGAAGGGCGTGGAATTTAAACCTTCACAAGTGTTCGCTTCTGGAATTTTTCACTTGACATTTTGGCCTCAGTTGGGCACAGGTGACAAAGCCCAGATGACGAAGGGGAAGTAGGGGCGTCTCATGCAGTCACATTGGGTCCCTGACACCTTTGCTTCTGGAAACCCGGCGGAAGGAGATGGGTGAGGCCACCTCGTCCCTCAGGTCCAGGGATGGGCAGTGGTGCTGGGAGCTGTGCTGCTCCAGCCTGAGTCCCCACCCCAAGGCGTGTCTGGTCTGGGGACAGCTCCCTGGAAGGCGGCAGGATGATCAGGGTCACTGCCAGGAACCCAAGATGCAGCGGGGTGGGGTGCAGTGGGGCGCTGGAGCCTGGCGGAGGTTGAGGTAGAGACACAGGGATGGAGTGGTCTCGGCCGGCACATTCGCAGCCACAGCAGCATCAGCAGGTCAGGCAGGTTCGGGCCCTATGGACCAAGGTCACCTGCTTGTAGGACAGTGCTGTGGGGGACATCATGTGGGCTGCAGTGGCCAAGAAGGCTGGGAGCAGGGGACCCAGGCCACCCTGAGGCCACCCACAGGGCAGGTGGGGCAGGCAGGACCCAGGTGCCGCATGGAGGCGCAGTGCAGTGTTCCGACTCCACAATTGAGGTTTCACCTGTGACGCTGGGGTCTGCAGGGCAGGGCTGTGGTTCCTACGAGTTCTGAGGTATGGGAGTGATGAAGCTGATGCCCCCCAGACTGTGAGATGGGGGGGGGGTCCTTCACTTTATTTTTTTTCTTTTGGTGTCTTTGAGACAGAGTCTCACTATGTAGTTAAGACTGGCCTCCAACTCACTATGTAGCCCACACTGACCTGGAACAGAGGTCCTCCTGCTTCAGCCCAGGTGCTGGAATTACAGGTGTATTCCACTGTGCCCAGCCACTCTGTCATACTTCTAAAGACCCCATGTCATTCCTCAGGGGGCCTCCTATGCCCCAGCTCAGTGAGTCACCTCTTTACAGTCCTAGGGAGCAAACCCTGGGCCTCCTGCATGCTAGGCAAGAGCTGGGTCCCTGAGCTACACCCCCAGCCAGTACCCTTCGCGCGTGTGTATGAGTGTGTCCTGGTTTGCACTCCTAGGCGCTGAACCCGGGCCTCTGCGCTGAGCTACACCTGCACCAAACTAGCCCTTTCTATCTTTTATTTTGAGACAGGGTTTAGCTCCATCCCTGCGTTACCCAGGATGGGCATCAACTTACAGTCTCCGACCTCAGCCTCCCCCGCCCCGGGGCCACCACGCCTGGCTCCTCCCACCTCTGAACCGCCGCCTCCCCCAGCGCCTCCTGCTTCTCCTGTATCCCCACCCACCCCACGTTATTTCTAAGCCAGATAGTTGGCGCTGAGGGAACGTGTGTCGCCCCGGTGCCCCCAGGCTCCTGGCTGAAGCCAAGAGCTGAAAGCCCAGCCTGGTCAGGGCTGCACCACGGGCCAGGCAACACCCCTCAGCCACCTGGACCCAGCACCCCCATCTCCACCTTCGGTCCCCCAATGCTTTCATCCCGACATCTCTCCTTCCAGCTGAAGATGATCCTGATAAAGTGCTGCGACATCTCCAATGAGGTGCGGCCCATGGACGTGGCGGAGCCCTGGGTGGACTGTCTGCTGGAAGAGTACTTCATGCAGGTAGGCGCCTCGCAAGGCCACCATCGTCTGCCTCCATGATGTCCCAGGTCGCCACCCGCTGCCACAAAGCCGCTCTTGGGAACAGACTCGGCAGGTGAAATGTCTAGAAGAAAGAGCACCAGAGGCGAGAGGGAGCCAGGGGAGGGTGAGATCCAGCAGGCAGCTCACAGGACAACCCCAAGGAGGTGGGCACCGAGTGCACTGCCCTCACAGCCCAGCGACGCCTTTACCAAAAACCCCACCTGCACCCCTGGGTCCCCGGGCCGCCATGCGATACGCAGTGCAGATGGGTGTTTGTGCGCATGGAGAGCGTGTTCTGCTCTTCCTCTCCAAGCAGCAGTGCTGGGGGTGTCTCCCGCTGCCCGGCGTTCCTATCCATACCCCCCTGTCCCCCGTCTTCCCTGCAGAGCGACCGTGAGAAGTCCGAAGGCCTTCCCGTGGCCCCGTTCATGGACCGAGACAAAGTGACCAAAGCTACAGCCCAAATCGGGTTCATCAAGTTTGTCCTGATCCCGATGTTTGAAACAGTGACCAAGGTGAGTGGCCATCGCCCCACGCTGACGCTGCTGGTGTGAATGCAGTGCACACCCATGCACACCCGCTCATGTGCACACACGTGTGAGTACGCAGAGCCCTCAGAGGCCGCCTCATGGGCCGTGGCAATGGCTGCAGGGGCCATTTCCCACACGCTGTAGCTTTCCAGCTGGACCAGGCTCCACATGCCCGCTCCTGCTGTCATCTCCCCTTCTTGTCTGCACTGCCCAGCGCCCAGCACCCATGGCCACCCGCCCAAGGCCCCCACCTTGGGTCACCCTGTCCAAAGCAGATCTACCTCTAGCCCCCCTGCCCAGCATGACCTGTGGCTCCTTCTCCTGGTGTCTTCGCATTGTGTCCCCTTTCCTGTCCCCAGGACCTGGCCAGCAGGCTTGGGGCAGGTGGGGAATAGAGAGGCCTGGGAGGTTGCAGCGAGGAGGGATGGGAGGGTCGGGGCACAGACGGGTCCCCAGGAGCCAGGACCAACTGGGTGGCCTCACGTGACCTTGTCTGTCTCCCCAGCTCTTCCCTGTGGTCGAGGAGCTCATGCTGCAGCCCCTGCGGGAGTCCCAGGACCACTACGAGGAGTTGAAGCACATGGACGACGCCATGAAAGAGGTAACAGCGTAGGCAGCGGCCACAGCCCAGCCCTGGAGGCCGGACGGAGGCCACGCCGCAGCCTCTCCTCAGACCGCTGGCCGGCTTTGGCCACAGCAGCACCTGAGTGTGTGTCCACGCCAGACCCCACCAAGTCCCTGCCTGACGCTGACCACAGCTCGGCCTCCCTGCACCCAGCCCGGGACACCCCCTCCCTGGAACATTCTCCCTGCGCCTTCTGCGCCCTCTCACGGGACCTGGGCCCCGTGATGCCCTCCGGGCCCTACTTCCTCACCTCCAGTGCCCTCCTGGGTCAGGTCTGCCCCAGGCACTGTGCACCCCACTTGCCATCTTTTCAGCCAGGGAACCTGGCAGCCCTCGGTGCGCCCGGTGCCATACCGGTCCCTCAGCCACCCCGTGTACAGTGCCAGGCATACTGTAGGTGTTCCATAAATGCTCATGCATTAATTAAAGTCCCAACCAGTGATCCTGACTTTGCTAGTTAGAATTTCCCGCCCAAAGGTCGCAGAGAGGGAGTGAAACCATGAGAGGCGTAGGAAGTGCAGAGGCACGGACGAAGCAGGAGGGTCGCCCCGGTCTCAACCCCCAGAGAGGCTAAGGACCTTCTACTGCCTGGACCCCCGCTGCCGCCTAACTGTCCCATGAGCCACTGCTGGGAAGCCTTGCGACTCCAAGTCCTGCGCCCACTGCCCAGCGGGGACACCAGGACTGTCCCTGGCATCACCTCGACAGGGCAGGCACACATGGAGAGGAAAGTCTGGGTCTGCATGGTGCCTCCGGGACGTGCACTGGGGCTGCGGGGCTGCAGGCCGCAGAGCTCCTGTCCCACGCAGACTGTGGCTATCACAGCAGGTCACTGGTGCCAGAGCTGTCCCCAAAAAGTCCCCGGCGACTGTCCTGACGCCTCCCGGGACTGATGCTGCCCGCTCTGCTCTGGCCTAGTTACAGAAGCAGACGGAGAGCTTGACCTCCGGGCCCAGCGAGAAATCCAGAGAGAAGAGCAGACACAGCAGGAAGGCTGCAGGTTGCACGTCACCGAACTGACGTCTGGACGCACATGGTAACTCAGGCGGAAGCGGGCAGGGCGCCGAACCCGCGTGACGGGGCCGAGGCCGAGCTGCTGGGTGGCCCCTCTGCCGGGGGGACCCCGTGCCCTTGGCTGCTCCCAGTCTCCCAGGTTCAGGTGAAGTGTCTGCCCACTTAATAGTACGCAGTGGGCTTGAATATAGGCACAGGCACCTGGGGACACAGCCGGTATTCAAACCAGTGCACACAGAGTATTTCTATGCAGAGGGGAACGGAGCTCCCTGTATGTGGGAAGCAAAGGAAGGAGAACAGGGCTGGGAACTCAGCACAGTGGCAAAGCACCTGCCTGGTGCATGAGGGCGGAGTGTGATCCCCGGTACCAAAAAGGGGGGATGTACTCAGCATGTAGGGAAAAAATAGGGTCAGCCCTGATTACAAGGGAAAGCTAAGTTTTATTTTGTGTTGCTGTGTTTTGTTTTGTTTGTGGTTCTAGGTCTTGAACCCGGGCCTTATCCATGCCAGGCAAGTGCTCCGCCACAGAGCTCCACCCCCGGCCTTTTCTTTTTGAGACAGGGTCTCACTATGCAGCTCAGGCGGGCCTTGAGCTACTATGTAGCCCAGGCTGGCCTAGAATTGCAGTGATCCTCCTGCCTCAGCCTCCTGAGTGCCAGGATTACAGGTGTGTGCACCGCCACGGCTGGCCTATTTTTTTTTTTAACACAATTGAGCCGGGCATGGTGGTGCATGCCTGTAATCCCAGCCACTCGGGAGACTGGGGCAGGAGGATCACAAATTTCAGGCCAGGCTGGACAACTTGATGAGGTCCTGTCTCAAAATAAAAAGTCCAAAGGGCCGGGCAGGTTGTTCCGTGACAGGGCACTTGCCTGGTGTACAACAGAAAGGAAACAAAGTAAAAGAAAGCAGCCTGCGTTCCATTCCCAGTGTCCCCCAAACCAAGTGTGCTCGGGGTACCCAAAGCTTCTCAGAAATCCGGCGGCCGGGCCGGTCTGAGGCTTTACCCTTGTCTCCCACACCTGCTGCCCAAGGCCACCCACCGAGTCATCATGGGTGGCAGAGCAGCGTGTGCCACCAGGGCCTCGCAGGGTACCCGGGTCTCCATCCGCCTCAGAACTCGAGAGGCTGCCGGGCCAGGACTCGCTTGGTGACGCAGCAGTGAGGCTCTGTGCTTTGAGCACCTCATTCTGTGTCCCGGCTTTGCCAAGGGTGAGCCAAGCGCCGCCCGAGTCTCCAGGGCTCTGAGCCACAGAGCCCACGTCGGGCCGTCTTTGTGCTTAGCGGGAGGACAGGGGACGGCAGGGGCAGAGCGCTGGGCCACCCAGGTGCCTGGTGAGGTGGAGTCAGGTTCTGGAGCAGCTCGGGGGTGGGGCGGCTGGGTCCTGCTCACACAGCGCTAATGTGCAGCTCTGTGTCTGATGACCTCGCCCTGCATGTTCCGTCCCCATGAGGACAAACCTTTTTGCCTTTTCTTTTGCCGAGCAGACCAAGCTGGAAGCAGCAGCAGGGCTGTGGCCGTGGCCATGGCCATGGCCATGGCCGGTGTGGACGGGCTGGTGGAGCCTCGCGGGACCACAGTGCCGGGGAAGTGGCTCTGGGCACCTGATGCCAGCAGGCCATGTTTTCTAAGGACTGCTCGTTCACCGATACGGGAGCGGGGGTGGGGGAATCCATGATGTGTACAGAATTTTTATTTTTAAACTGTCTTTTAAATAATATATTCTTATACAGAAACGGGTACTGTGCTTTTTTTCCTCGGTAGGGTTTTTTATCCCCTGCTGTTCTGTCTCGTCCCCCCGGGAATCAAGGACACGGTCCTTACCCCACACACGGAGCTCAGAGCCAGTGGCCAGCGCAGTGTGAGCAGGATGTTCGTGTGAACCTCATGCTCAGTGTCAGGACAGTGCCGGGGGACAAGCGTGCGTCCTGTGCTCACGAGTGGACAGGACTTCAGTGCTGTTCAGACTGGACCCTCGGCAGGTATGACAGCCGTGTCACAAACCCGACTGTGGGGGTGTCGAAGACTGGGTGCTCACTGTCAGGGCGGCCGGGACTCCGAATCTCCTCAGGGGCAGAGGTCTCTGCCTGCTTGCCTGTTCTGAGGACAGGCTCTGGGGACATGCTGGTGGCCATGTCCTCCAGAGTCCCAGCCTGTTGCAGTGTGGTCACATTCCTCCTGTGTAAAGGCTCCCAGTCTCTTGGTTGACAAAAAGCAGAGTGAGGCATGCTGCCATCCTCCGTGCCTCGGTGCCGTCTCTGCTCCCTGGAGGGACAGGGTCATCCCCAAGGCATCTCTGTGCGGAAGCACTGACCTTTGCCCACCGTGTCATCCGAGTTCCATGGACCTTCCGTGCCCAGGCTGGTTCCCTCTTGGCAAGTTCCAGAATGTCGCTTCCTGTCCTGGGAGAACCCGTTCAGAACCTGTGAAATTTCCCACTTCTTGGATCCAGCTTGGTGGCGATAGGGACCCTGGATCCTGCACCTCTTCTTGGTTTTGCTTTTTGCTTTTTCACTTTAATACCCTCTAAAGCCAGTGCAGAAAAGTACAACCAAGACAGAGGCCTAGTGGATGCGGGCGCACCAGCCTTCATGTCGCCCGGCAGCAACGGCCTGTGCCCTGCTCTCCAGCTTCATCTCGGCCACCTCTGTCCTCTCCAAACCCAGCACCCCGTGGTTCACTCACACCAGCTTCTCCAGCGAAGCCCAGTGGCCAGCTTGATCGGACGGAGAATCCCTCGGAAGTGAGAGGGGCCTGGGCCCCCGTGGCCCTCAGTCGTCACTGGGAGGGCATTACTGAGCGGTGGTGGGGACAGGAAGTGGGGCCTGCATTGGAGGAAGTGGGTCATGGGCGTGTGGCCCCAGCCCGTTCCTCCTGCCCCCTGGCTTCTTGTCTGCTGAGAGCCGAGGAGCTCTGCTCTGCCTCACCCTTCCACTGAGCTGCTCCTGCCTCCCCACGGCCCCGAAACCACAGAGCCAACTATGAATTGAACCGTCTGCAACCTTGAGCCAACATAAACTTTTCCTCCTCCAAATTGTTTATCTCAGGTATTTGTCACAGGGACAAACAGCTACCTAGACACTGGGCGTGGTGGTGTAGGCCTGTAATCTCCACAGTTGGGAAGCTGAGGCAGGAGGATTGCTGAGTTCAAGGCCAGCCTGGACTATACAGTGTGTCTTAAAAAAAAGAACAACAACAAAAAGTGTGAAGCCTACCATGAACTGCCAGAGGCTGTATAATCCTTATGAGAATCCAATCCCAAATACCTCCCACCCACACCCATTCCCATGGAAACTGTCTTCTGTGAAACCAGCCCCTGGTGCCAAAAATGGGGGTGGGGCCTGCTGTTTAAATCATCTCTAGGTGGGCTGGGGATACAGCTCAGTGGCACAGCGCCTGCCTGGCCAGCACAAGGTCATGAGTTCCATTCCAGTACCAAAAAAAGAAAAAAATCACCTCCAGGTGACTTAGGGTCCCTCACCCAGTGTAAACACCATATACACAATGGCAGGTCTCTGGTTTATGGAATAAAAATCAGAAAAAGTCAGTACGTGTTCAGGACACGCCTCCCTGGAAACCACAGAGCCAACTATGAATTGAACCTTCTGAAACCTTGAGCCAAAATAAACCTTTCCAGATATTTTTGGTCCAAGTTTGGTTGGATTCATGAAAGCAGAAGCCGCAGCTGCAGAGAGCTGTTTTCCACGATCATAGGTCCACACGCATGTCCAAACCACAGACATGCACGCATGCATTTACACATCACGAAAGCACACGTGTGGACTCGTGGGTGGCCGCACACTCCTGCACTTCCCACAGCGCCCCATCATGGGGCTGCAGAACCAGCCAGGGCAGAATCAGTGCAGAGAGAACATCAGGTGAGGCCCTGGGGCCAGCCTGCTCATTTGGATGAGGGCCCCCGCGGCACCAGGCTCCCCACAAAGGCTTCCCCAAGGTGAGCCCTTCCCTCCGGCCACCCGAGGCAGAGCAGCCTCAGATCCCCACAGAGCCCGCCTGTCCGCCCGGCATCCCCAGAGCTCCTGGCTCTGTGGAGATTCTGGTCTCCAAGGAGCCTCCAGTGTCTGCGTGGGACAGATCCAACCTTGCTGTCAGTGACACCCAGCCAGCCCCGTCACCCCTTCACTTCTGTCCCTGCTTGTGTCCCTGTGCTGTGCTGACAGCAAAACAAAGGCCTGTCAGCCCGGGGCTCGGGGCGCAGGGTTGGATTCCCTGAGCCCAAGCCCAGGGGAGGGCTGTGTCCTTTGGAGACTCAGGGACGTTGGTCAGAGCTTCTCCTGCACATGGCTCCCACTCCATCTCCACTGCTTCCCTCTTCCCAGGCCCTCGCCATGACATCGGTAGCACTGGCCACGTGGACAGCAGGACGGTAGCCCTCACAGTGCTGAGCCATGCTGCAGAGCCTCTCACCTTCCTGATTCTGGGGACCCACGTGGCGTCCCCAGTGTTGGGTAGACCTGTCCAGTGAGCAGCTCAAGTCCCAAGCTGCACAGACCCTTTCCTGCTGCCCCTTGGGAAAAGCAGGCCCCTCCTCATCAAGGCCTGAGGACCCTTGGCCCAGTCATGGCTTCTACCACCAACACTGGAGAGTCCAGACCAGCAGGCCCGAGCTGCCACCCTGCCCCTGCTCCTGCTGCGCTGCTGTTGCCGGTTTGTCCTGCAGCAGCCTCCCCTCCCTGCCTTGCACCTGGTCTTACAGCCTCTGGAGCAGAGGGAGCCCAAGAGCTCTGGATTCTTGAACTCTGGTTTTCCATGTCCTGCTGCCGGCCAGACACAGCCTAGAGGGCCATGTACCCTGGCCAGGGACCCTGGGGCTCCTCCTTGCTTTTGTCTCTGGAGATGCTCTCTGACCTTTGACCTGGCTACTCAGGGAGGTCAGCCAGACTCTGCAGGAGCACCTGGGCTTGGGCACTCATGGCTGGCTACAGAGCTGCCCGCTACAGAGCAGTGTGTCTATCACAGGCTCGCAGGACACAGGGCCACCAGCTCTGGGGTAACTCGAATTGTTTGTGCAAACAGGCACCCTGCAAAACAGGTTTCAGGACCGTAAACTCCCTAGGGGTTACCTGGGACAGATCAGAGCTCCAAAATCACTGAATGAACGAATAAGGTTGAGTTTGGGGTTGTTCACCTACAGCATCAAGTAAGGTGGAAAAGAATCAGAGAGTGCACTGTGTGGGAGAGGACAGATCCTCCTGTGAGCGTGCACATTGGAGGGGTGGTGCGGAGCTGTGTGTGTAACCGTCAGGCACAGTACCCACGGCTGTGCCTGGCTGTGCTCCCACGTGGGAGCCACTGATAGAACGGCAGGTGGCACACGTTCCCCCTCGGCACACCACTTTGGACACCCAGTGAACGCAGGAAAAACGAGGAACACTTGGGTTTCGCTCAGGAACAAGAGGACAGGTACTGGAGCCAGTAGGGGCTGGGCAGCGACCTGGTGCCAGAGCCTCACACAGTAAGAATTCTGGGCTGACCTCCGGGCGGATTTTATTAAAAGAGGTTTTAGCAAAAACTCCAAACAGCTGTGGATGTGGCATGTGGCACGGAACAGGAGGAAATGCCAAGCAGATGGGGTGGCTGGCCACTCGCTGGCTCTTGTGGCTGCTGTTGGACACCTGGCTTGGCTGCCTTGGCTGCAGGGACACCTGCTTGTGGAAGATGCTTGTGGCCAGGTGCGTGACTGCAGCACCGTCTCTGTGGGCTGAGGCCACAGCTTGGCATCATAGGAGCTGAGCTGAGCTCACCACCTGCTCCATTCCCAGGCTGTGCCACCCATGGCTGTGCCATCAGGATAGGAGGCCACCCAGAAGCCATCTGCTCTGCAAAGAGCCTGCCAGTCTGGCCTTGGACCCTGGATTTCTTAGCTCCCAAAACATAGGAACTACGAGGACTTCCCTTCTTAGTTTCCTGGGCTCCTGAGACAAATGACCACCGGGTTGGGCTCGGGAGAACAGGGACATGTCCTCCCCCAACTCTGAGGCAGGAGCCTGCAGGCCTGTACTCACCAGAAGTTCCCAGGGGTGCAAACAACCTCTGGGGTCCCCTGACCTGTGTCAGCATCACAGCCTGTGTGAGCCCCCATCCAAGTTTCCCCTTTCTGTAAGGACACTGGCCCTTGGATCAAGACCACCCTATTCCAGTCTGATCTGGTCTTCACTTTGCTCTGAAAGACTCTCTGTCTGAATAAGGTGCTGTCCACAGGTCCTGGTTCTCAGGACCCAAACCCACAGTTTTAGAGCAACCCAGAGCCTCTGTGGCACCCTGGGAGTCTCGGCTTCCTGTCTGTGGCTGCTTCCTCTTCTGGGTGTCCTGCAGTTTCAGTAAAGTAACATCTGTGGCATGCACTGTCCGAGGTCCGGCCCTAGCTCTGGGCTCCCTTCTGGAGCCTGCCTCCATCTCTCCCATGAGGCCACCTCGGAGGGTTGAGTCCTGCATGAGGCAGGTACAGCCCTGAACGTCTGTGGCACTTGCTCTTGGCTAGGCTTCCCCAAGCAATCTAGGACCTGAGGAAGGCAGGCACCCTGCCAAACCACCACCAACAGACCCAGGGCATGTGGGCCCCCAACAGGAATGGGGTAGCTCAGTGGACACAAAAGCAAAGAGTGAAGTGAAAGGGCCAGAAGGAAAAGGCTGATCAGGAGGTGGGAATCCAGGAAAACAAACCATGACTTTGCTGCACTCAAACCTAACAGTCTGCCTTCAATGACCTGGAGAGTGGAGGATGTACTAGTCTGCTTTTGCTGCGTAACAAAACATCCCAAAATGTAATGGCTTGCAACAGAGTATTTACTGCTTCTCATAGTTTTATGAGTTAACCAGGCAGATGTTTTGGGCCTGACCATCACAGCTGCATCTGACAGGTGTAAGACAGCTGCACCCCCAGCTCTGGCACTCAGTGTAATATGCCCCACAGCTTGAACCACATGCATGTTACCTGTCATGTGGCAGCTAACATGGCTCAAAGTGGTTTCCAGCAGCCCACAGTGATCAGTAAGTCCCAGTGATCAAAGAATTTCTAGTCTCAATACATGCCACCTTAACTTACATCTGCATGGACAAAGCAAGTTGTGGGTGAGCCTAGATTGAAGGGATAGAAAAGAGACACTATTTCATGAGAGAAGGAGCTATGCCCTAGAATTTATGCTTTCTTTGAAATTGGCTGGATTGAAGAATTGTGGCCTAAAAATGTAGCTGCTCTGTTTTTTAGTCATCTGTTGTTAGATACCCACTCCAACCTCTTCTACTATCAAGCCCACACAACACACTTGGAATGTTTCAATTTCTAGGACTCGTGACACCGTCTGTGTGGTCCATTAGCGTGCAGTGTCAACTCAGTTGGCTTTGGGATCCACCTGGGAGATTATTGAGCACACTTCTGTTGTGTCTTCGTGGCCGTGGAGGTGTGGGATCTATATGTAGTCCCTCACATCTTCCCCTTTGGCACTGCTCCCCCTCTTTCCTTCCCAGCCCCCATGAAATCAGAAGCTTTGTCCACTGCATTCTTCCACCATGATGCTCCTGGCCATGGACTGAACCCCTGAAACCATGAGCCAAATTCAACTCCTCCTCTGTGTGGTGTATGTCGGGGCTTGTGGCCAGCAACAAGAAGCTGACTGAGATGTAGTCAGGAGAGATTACCTGTGGCTGACCTGGGGCCAGCTGTCACCAGTGCTGATGGGGGCCATTGGTCCCAGCCAAGGAGAGTCAGGGAGAGTATGGCCACGTCCCTTGCCAAGACCCGTGAGCAGCCAGTGGTGAGTGGCCTACATCTTGTGTTGCCCTAGAGGTGTGTTGCACAAGTATCACTGCCGTCAGAGGCCATCAGAGGCACTGTGGACGGTGGGAGATGTGTCTACACCTTCACTCGGCGGCAGCAGAAACACATGATTAAGGGGTTCATTAAAGTAAGTGTACAGGTTCACCCTGGGCCCGCAGTGCTCCTCCAAAAGGTCACATGTGGGCTTTCACATGGGGGGCGGTGATGGGGCGCCCTGATGTGACAAGAAGTTTAAGAAGACGCAGAGCTTTCAGGCAGCTCAAAGGGCGGTGGACAATGGTGACTCGGGGTGGGGAGGGACTTCAAATTAAGATAGAGCAGTGCACAGGGAGCATCCTGCGGTGGCCAGAAGACACACATTCCAAGGACATATAATTTTACTGAGAAATGCTCACTGCAAAAACTGGACAAAGATTGGATGAAGCAGATACAAAATGTTTTGCATGATCTTGTTCAAAACCTTAACAATAGTGTTTCATAGTTGGTTGTTTCCAGATGCAGCTCTAATTGATCATTCTTCCACTGCATCTTCCTTGTCCTCTGCAATTAAAAATGTATCCCCTCTGCATCAGGAGGTAGCTGCAGGACAACTCCACACACTGGTGTGCCAGTTTGGCCACAAAAGTGACACCAGCCACCCCCCAGTCTCATGTGAGGGGTGCGGTGTCCCCCACGTGGCTGCGCATGTGAGCCTGCTCTCAGCACAAGTGCGTGGAGCAAGCCAGCCATCACTCAGTTTTCTTTCACTCAGGGCAGACACTCGGGGGTCAGGGTGCTCTGAGCCCCATTGTAATGAGATGTGCAGGGGGGGTGCACATCAGGATTTATTACACAGACCCCATGGTGCCACTTGATGGGAGAGGTGCGTGTGGAATGCATAGCGGTAACCATGGCAACTGAACCTGCTTCCACATAACCGTCTTATGTTTCATTTGGTTTTATTTTTTGAGGGTTTTTCTTCCTTTGTTTGGTTTGGTTTCATAGTGCTAGGGACTGAACACAGGCCTCGTGCCTGATGGACAATCAATGCACCCCTCAGCTACGCCGCCCCCAGCCCTGTCTAAAATTTTATCTTGAGACAGGATCTCTTTAAATCACCCAGGCTGCCCTTGAATTTTCAATCCTCCCGCCTCAGCCTCCAGAGTCACTGAATTTACAGTCCTGGGCCACCACGCCTGGTCAATCTTTTCATTTCTGTTGGGCACCTTTAGACTCTAACTTGCTCGTGAACTGGTGAACCTGCCTGCAACTCTTGGAGAGAAGCTGGTAGACTGGATCAGAAGATCCCCCAGGAACCTCTGCCCTGGGTCCCCGGTATCCAGGGACGAGAGTAGAGGGTCAAATGGCGTGATGTTGGTTATAGTTCAAAAAAAGAACCAAGAAGGACAATAAGCTTTAAAAACACCTTGATCTCGTCACCTTCCTGGGTACTGGTGGGGGGGCAACAACAAAAAATCAAAACAAAATAAATAAAAGCAACTGAGCAATCTGGGTTGGAAACCAAGGCCCTGCCAGGACTGCTCTGTCTCCCTAAGCTGCACCCTGCCTAGGAGTGAATGAACAAGGGTGTGAATGAATGAATGAGGGTGAGGGTGTGAATGAATGAACAAGAGTGCAAATGACTGA
>PVLA01014119.1:0-32639 GCA_004027455.1 Hydrochoerus hydrochaeris
GTGTCAATGTAGGGTGGGCTTGTCCCCATCCAGACTCCACAGAGAGTGAGTTGGACCAGGGTGCAGATGGGGATGATGTAGTTTGGTGCCCCTGATACCAGCAACTGCCTCATCCTTCTGCCTGGAGCAGTGACCTTAAAGGCCAGCACCACAGTAATGGTTTTGGCCAAGACAGTGGAAACAGCCACAGTGAAGACAATTGCAAATGTGGTCTGCTGGAGGATGCAAGTGGCTTTGTTGGGGTGGCCAATGAAGAGCAAGGCACAGAGGAAGAAGAAGGTTAGGGAGATGAGCAGGGTGTAGCTGAGAGCCCGGTTGTTGGCCTTGAAAATGGGAGTGTCTTGGTGCTTCACAAAGAGTCTAAGAGCAGCAGCTATGAGGACAGAGAGACTCAGGGCAGTGCCAGCCAGAGCTTTTCCCAAAGGATCTTCATAAGCCAGAAATGTCACAGGTTTATGAAGACAGTGATTTCTTTGAGTGTTGGAAAATTGATGATCTAGGCACTTCACACACTGCTCCATATCTAGCAAAAATTAAAACTGTCACTTGCCTCAGTTTAGTATTTCATTTCCCTTTTCACAGACCCTCCCCAAAAGCTCACTGGACTTGAACTACATGGTGGCTTTTTAATTTTTCTTGTTTTTCCTTTTGTTTCTTTCTTTTTCAGAATGTCGGATTGAACTCAGAAAGTTTGCCCTAAGATATATTCCCAACCCTTTAAATTTTATTAGTTTGAGAAACAATCTCCTTAAGTCATTGTGGTGCCAATAATGTGTTCTGACTGAAAATCCTCTTGCTTCAGCCTCCTAGAAACATGGATACCAGCCATGCATCAACATACCTCACTTTTCCATTTCTTTCTAGACATAAAATTAAAGGATAATATATAGAGAATTCATAAATCATGCTATTTGTTGTTTACTCTCCTTTCAAATGTGGCATATCCATAAAACCATTCTATTTTTACAAAGTAATATGATCTATTATACCTTATTTCACTCACCTCATTTTTTGGTCTAAATAAAATCTTTTGAGATGATTCCCCAGATGTTGAATGAACAAGCTCACATTAGGAAGCCAACATCATTTGTTAAGTCCCATGGAAATACATATGAAGAGATATATTGAATTGGAAGTAGTTCCGTTATTGACCCTCTCCATCTATGAACATTGTTCAAGCAAGCACTTCTTTAATTTTTATTATCAAAGGGGTATTAAATAGTGTGACTTTGGTCTCCCTAGAAAAAATTACATCCTATGTCACTACATATTTAATGATTTTTTCAATGTTGAAAAAATCAATTTTACAAATTTTATGTATGAGTGCCTAATGACTGAGGTGTGGAAAAAGGTTTTCATTTTTTTTGTAACAGTCATATTCCATAAGCAGGAAATCTAATCATCTTATTCATCTACATGTATTTTATACTTAAAATTATTATCATTGGAAGTTATATCATTCATGTTTCTCCCTTTTTAACATTATATTTATAAATTATATATATATATATATATATATATATATATATATATATATATATATATCTAAACACACAAATTTTTTCACTGCATAGATTGTGATGTAGAGTGTAATGTTTGACCAAAGTAAGATATAGAATGTTCTTATTTCATTTTTCTTGTGCCAGGGATTGAACTCATGACCTCAAGTTTGCAAGCAGGCACTTATGCCACTGAGCTAAACCCCTGGCCCTTTTATTTCATTGTTTTTTTATTTTGAAAAGAATAAAACCAAATAAAAAAAACCAAAAAGTGGTCATTCAAAACAAAAGGATGGACATAATACATGATTTAAAACCACAATACAAGGTGATGTACAATGGTTAACATGATGTATCTTGTTATTTTCAATAGAATTGCCCATATCATCAGGCACAATAAAATTGAACATAGCAGTACAGAACAAAATCAAATAAAAATAAGACATTGGAGATATTACAGGACTTCAAAAGAGGGTAATAATCAAACCAGAATGGGTATCCTAGTGAATCTTACTGTCTTCAGAGTAGTTGTCTATACTCTCAGGCTTGATGCAATCAAACATAAAAGATTTGAATAAAATCAGTTAAGACCAGACAGTGAAATCAATACAGGGCTTCAAATTAAGTTAATAGGAAACCAAAAATGGTTACCATATTATATCCTGCTATCCTTGGAATAGCAGTCCATGCCCTCAAATCTAGTACAAGTAGACAGAATATAACCAAACTAAACAGAGAGATGAAAACAATATGGGTTTCACATCATGACACAAGATTAACAATGTCCTCTGCCTTCCCTTTTCAGACAATTCCTCCCCTTTCACTTTCACAGGGTGCATTGTACATTTTGTATCCCAATAACTCTCCTAGTTTTTAAACTCAGGAGGCAAGCTGCTATTCATCTAAGTGTTTCTGAACCTTTTTACTCCTGAGCATGATCTCAGGTTACATCCATTTATCTACAAGAGCCTCAAGGTTTTCCTTCCTTATAGCTGAATATTTCTTCATTGTCTAAAAGTGTTATGTCTTTCTGACCAATCTGAAGCTGATGGGTGAGCTACTCCACTTTTTTCTGGTTCCCTGTCACATGCAGCATTATTTTCTCATCCTTGACTTTCATTCCATAAACTCTCTTTCAGGTTAATTACATTCTTATATAGAGCATCTTGCTGGACCCTATCTTCTGCTCCACTCTGCCTGTGTTTCTTTTTGTTAGTGTATAGAGGCCATCTATGCTAGTGATTATGGCCAAAGTTCTCTGTCTCATCTCTGCCATGCTATTTTTCTGCCATTTGTTGTCTAATTTTCTCCTTCATTCCACTGTCTGCCCCTTTCAGTGAACCCCCTCTGCCACTGTTTTTTCTCTCTCTCTCTCGAATGTCCTTCAGTATTTTTTTGTAGGGTTGGATTGGTGGTCATGAATTCCCTCAGTTCCTCTTTGTCAGGGAAGCATCTTGTTTTTCCATTAATTTTGAGAGATAATTTTGCAAGGCATATCAATCTGGGTTGGAGGTTATTTTCTTTCAGGACTTGGAATACTTCGCTCCAAGTTCTTCTTGATTTGATGGTTTGTGTTGAGAAGTGTGTCATGATTCTGATGGGTTTTCCTTTATAGGTGATCTGTTTCTTTTCTCTGACCATTTTTAATACTCTGTTCTTGGGATGAATTTCTGGGATTTTGATTATTATATGTCTGGGTGTAGATCCATTTTGGTTATAGCTGGTTGGAGTTCTGTGTGCCTCATATATCTGAATATCATATCTTTTTTCCATGATTGGGAAGTTTTCTTTAATTATTTCTGTAAATAGCCTTTGTATTTCATTTGTGTTTATCCTTTTTCACTCACATTTTTTATTCTTAAGTTATAGATCCTCTTGTCATCTTTTATCATTTGTATTGTTACTTCCTGGTTCCATGTTATTTTTAAGAGATCTTTCCTTTCATGATTGCAAGTTTCAAACTTGTCTTAAAGTTTTGATAGTCTATCTTTAATTTCTTTCAAGCAGTTTTGCCAGCTTTCAATGGCATTTTTAATTTACTGGTAGTCTTTTTGAATATATTTCATGTATTCTAGATTTTTTAATATTATTCATCAAAGGTTTCCTTCCTGTTTCTATGCTCCTCCATTCTTCCATCTGGGTCTTCTTGAGAGGTGCTTAGCATTTCTTTTATTATTTTTCCTATATCTCCCTTTACTTGTATTAGTATTTATGTCTTGAGTTCTTTTATAATGTCACAAAGATATTTCTTTATGTCAGATGCTGCTTCTTCAGATACTGCAGGTGTGGAATCTCTGATCTCTTCTATGTTTACCTCTCCTGGGCCAATACTGTTTGGATTGGAGCCTGGAGACTTCCTTTTGTTTCTTCTTTTTGCCATGTTTCTGGTTTCTTCCAGACAAGTGGATAGTGGAGGTCCCTAGAATTTCCTGTGTTGGTTACAATTACTCTGAAGTGTGCTGGCTAGTGATTTCTGCCCTCCCCAGTCTTCTGGTGCTCACTGAAGTACAAGCAGGGGTGGGACAGGCTGGCCTCTCTCTTCTGAGTTGGTCAAACACTGTGAGTCTTCACCACATTAGTGTGTGCCAAGTAGATGGGGCCAATTAGGGATAGCTTCAGGGAAACCTCATATTAGATCATGCACAGGGGCAGGACTCAGTCCAAGCAATTCTCACCAATCTGCTCTGTGCTAGGAGTGGCTATCTGAAGCTGCTGCAATTCTGGTTCCAGGCTTATTCTGCCTGACTCCAAAATGTTGCCCAGCCAACCGCCCACTCCTGTGGAAGGACTGAACTCCCTGCACTCACCATGAGCTGGTGCAGATCTGCAAGCCAGTGTTATTCTCTGCTCCACTTCTCTCCTTTGCAACCATGTCCTTGGCTATTGGATCACACACAGGAATGGGATTCAGTCCATGCAATTCTCCCCTATCTGCTCTGAGCTAGGAGTGGCTGACTGAAGCTGCTGCAGTTCTGTCTCTGGACTTATACTTCCTGACTCCAAAATATTGCCTGGCCAATCTCCCATTCCTGCAGAAGGACTGAGTTCCTCACCTGACCCAGTGCTGTTCACTCTGCCACTCCATTCTGTGACTGTGTCCTCCCACTGAGGTCTTAGGGCTTGCCAACCCCCAACTTCACTAAAACCATGCATCTTTAGATTCCAGCAGTGTTTTGTACACAGTGGAACTGGCTCCAGTGACAGTGTGTCTGGCTACAGCCTTCCAGCCATGTTTTTCTTTTTTCCCCTTTAGTTTCTTTCTGGGTCAAAAGGACCCATCTCCTTCCATCTGGTCTTCTCCAGGATGTTATATTCCAGCATCTGAGCTGTTTCTCTCAGAGAGGCTCTTTACTTTGCTGCTTGTGGATCTGCCATCATCCCAGCTAGCTCTTCATTCTTGCTTTCAAAAATAGACTATGAATTGTAAAGTGTGCTACAAGATAATATAAATGCCATTGGGGGGAAGTTACATATTTTTGTCCTACACTTCATTTGGTAAAAATTACTTCTTTTTGTGAATCACATTAATGTATAATTTTATTATATTGTCTCCACTTAGTACCATCATTTTTATTTTCTCAGGAGCTACTGCATTTAATTATATTTTACAAACTGAGTTTGCTCATGGTATACTATCCCTAAAATATATACCTCATTTTGGAATAGAATATGCAAATTTAGTTTGAAAAAGAATGTGGATTGTGAATTTTGTTTCTTCTAAGTGATTTTACAGCTGTAATTTTGTTTCTGTCTTAAAATGCATTGATTTTTCTCTTTCCTTTTCGCTAAAGCATGAGATCAGTATTAATATATTTTTGAATGTTTATAAGTTTCACTCCTAATATTATTAATCAACAAAAATTTGGAGTGAAATATTGTACTATGTACCGCTCTCCATTAATAGACAGGGTACAGTGAAGATACTACTACTATAGAGATTTTTAAATTTTTTTCTTAGGAATGTTTTGCTAAGTTTTCCTGTGGTTTTACAGACTTAAAGGCATAGATTAATGTGAAATTACTCATAGTTTCATAGGAAAAATTTTCCATATAACTGTACTAATGGACAAATTTGTCACGATATTGTACTAGCTTTCAATTTTTTTTTGTACCAGGGATAGAACTCACGACCTGGTGCTTGCCAGGCAGGTACATGCCACTAAGCTAAATCCCTGGCCTGTTCTTTCTTCTTATCCAGTTGTACTGAGTTGTCACTTTTTGTTAGTAGAACTGCATTTAATTCTGTTTAGTTTTTCTGTCTTAATTTCTTGAATGTTCTTTTCAGCATTTCATCTTTCATTTTCTTTGTATTCCATTTGCTCTACTTTTTTCTAGTGTATATGAATATTTCAAATGCAGAACTTCAGCTTTTTAATGTAAATACACAACAGCATAAAAGAATATTTAATATCAAATGTATATTTTTCTCAGAGTTTTAGTTTCAACTCATGAGATTTTCAGTTGCACATGACTTTTGATTTGTGCTTTGATCTATTGTATACATAATATATGATTAAAAATTATACATAAAAGAAGTATGATATCAGCAGGTACATTATTCTCTAAATGTACACATGCAACATTTTCTGAAAATACCATATTGTTATACTTTATGGAGAATACACTTTCAAAATACTACATGATACATTATATTATTGGTCTTGATATATTTCAGAGAACACTTGGAATTAAATATGTTTTGAAGCCAAGACTTGCATCATATAAGTTAGAAAATAATCAGTAGAAGATTCAATCATATCATAATATTTCCACATGGTACTTACTGTGCAACACATTTCAACATTATATTTCTATAAATTTTATAGACTATGTTTCAATCCTCATCCTCATTATATCTATGTTTTAATAACATGGTGTTTTTCTTTAGGATACTTGAATATCTTGTGTGTGGTAACTATGGCATTTTGACCATTTCTAGTAGTCCTAAAAGGATTTATGCCTCCTCTTTGTATTCTGATACAGTGTTTAGTGCTATCTCTTCTGTAACAATGCCTGCGAAACTCTCCTGAAATGAAATTATTATGCCTTGTAAAATCCCATATTCTGTGTGCATATCTCATCCTTGCAGACTCTAATTCATGCCATAGTCTGTCTTCCCACTCACCTATGCATTCAAAGAGAATGAGGATTAAATCCTAGGAATTAGATTGTGCTGTGAGCATGTTGTACATCTGCGAAATCTCATATCTGTAATCAAACTCAATCTCTTTGTGCATCTGCTTTGTGTAAAGAATAGCATCAGGCACTGGAAAATGAAGTATGCCTGACCTTGTCTTGACTGTAATGTGGTTGTGGTTCCAGAGATTGTGAAGAGTTGGATTTAATCCTACTTCATGTTAAATTTCATGATGCAGATGGAACTTAGAAGCTGTGGAGTAGGGCAAAGGTCTTGTCTTGAGAAAAGGATGTTTTTAATGGGACTAGAGAAGTAAATCAATGTATTTAGCTGTAGTAGCTCAAAAGTATTATTCCAGAGAATTAGTGGGCTGAGACAGAGCTATTGAATTTATGAGGGAGTCTGAAGCAAATTGGTGATATCCTGTCTCATAATCACAAATAAGAATAGCTGGGGAAATAGATCATTGGCAAAGTACATTTTGCATTAAACAAACACAAAGATGAATAAGAGTGGAATGAAAGGAAAATGAATTAGTGTGCATTTCAAAGGGAATATGTGATATCCTCCAGGGAATGGCACTCAGCATAACAAATAATTTGATAAATGAAGGAGGAATTTATCATCGGTGTCCTCTACAAGATATTTTCCATTTACTGCATGGAGGAAGTGAACATAAAATAGAGTGAAAATGTGTCCATAGGATGTGCTCCTACCTGCGTCATTGGTGATCTCATTGTCTGCACAGGGGGTGCAATCAAAGCAGCAGGCAGCCTTTCCCTCCTGAGGGCTTTTTCTAAATCCAGGACTGCAACTCTCACTGCACACTGAGCGGAGAGTCTAAAGAAAAATATATGGTGGTGACTTTTAGGTATGTACTTACTTTTTCAGAGCTACAGGGATGAATTTAAGTGGTATACATAAACAAAGATATTTAATTATTTGCCAAAATTATTTCATAGTATGGAATATATATTTACAAAATACACTTAGTAAATGCATCTTTCTCACTCATTAGAAAGCTTATAAACATTTTTCTAAAATTGAAAATTTAGTTATTCAATTTCCACATGTGATCATTGCATGAGCAAATTTGTGACAACAAAATGTATGACAGTATTTAGGGAGTCATGGTTAGGTACAGCATACCTCTGTAATTCCTATGGCCCACTCTATCATAGCTTCAGACAAAGTCATTTTTTGGCCATCTTGAGCATGTGAAGAAAATGTTCCTACTTTAGCCTTAAATCTAAGACTTTCTGGAAAATTCCAAAAATTGAGAATGTCATATTCTCAATTCTGTTTCCTCCCATCATTCAAGTTCACTTGGTCTCCAGCAGGATTGGTAAACTTAATGTTCTTCAGAAAGGGATGCATCTGAACGATATGAATCATCCTTTGTGAACAGGGCTCCAGGGTAAAGATAGAAAATATGGGTGAGGGAAACTTCCAAAGTGTAGCTAATTCCATTTATATAAAAGCAACTTTAACACTTGACTTCCATTAAATTGGAGTGCACAAATGTCTAAGATCTAAAACATCACCATGGGGTCAATAAATGCCAAATAGTTTCAGAAAATTAAATCTATGCAAGTCCATTTAAATAAAGTGTATAGTTGGGTTAGGGGAAAATATCAACTGTGGAATCAAAGCTTGTAAAACCCACAATTTACATTGTCTATTTTACTATTCCCATAGCACCTACCAACAAAGAGTTCATCAAGTATGAGAAGAGTTTGCAGAATTAAATGAAACTTAATTATGTAAACTGTCAGGTTTATTGCCATTTAGCTTAGTAAGTGAGCACAGCTTTTCCAGCTGCCTTTAAAGAAAATCATGGAACATGTTTTCATGTGTAAGACATTGATTTCCTATGGACAGAAGCAGTGACCTGGCCTTCTGATTCCTCCTCCTTGCCAGGGGCACTTTGTTTGAGGGTCATTTCAACTCAATTCAAGAATAACTTCCTTAACAATGAGTTTAATATGCAATGTCTTGCATTTTATGGAAATGGTTCTAATATACTTGGGTAAAACACAGAGAACAAATTCATCAATTCATCTGGATGACACTGCATGCCATCCAAAAGAAGACACATTACCTGCCATTGGGGAAACATCTTCACTTGTCTATTTCTCACTGGTGTCCTTTGTACTTTCTCAAAAAGCATCACATGGAGGGCATGGGCCACAGCTTACACACCATTGTATATATTATAGCTCCTATCACTCAAGGCTGTGTCAAAACAATTTGGAGGCAACCAAGCCACAGAGGCATTAGGTGTACAGTTCTTCAATGCACAGTCAGACTCAGAGAATGAGCAATGAAAATTATTGAACCAATACATAAAAAGGTAAGTGTCTTCTGGGTATTTGAAAGGGGTGGCTTCCTGGACAAAATTTCTGAACCCTGAAATCTCTTCATGGTGGTGTGAAAAAATAAAAATTCCATGGAACAGGTAAAGTATGAAATTTCTCCCATTTAGGTCAGCATGCCATTGTGAGTTTGTCACCCAGACTTTCCATGTCACTATGTTTTGCACTATGTTGTAGTTAACATCATTTGGACTATCACTATCATAGTAAAAAATCACCACATTGACTGATGATGTATCTGCAGTCAGGATATCAGGATTCTGCATGGCTGAGATATATGACACAGCCACAGTTGAAACTATTTTCACAAAAGCTATGCAGACTCTGTTCCTGTCCATCTCAGCTCTCACATCTGAGAGAAACTGAAGACCTTTATGGCCTTCTGTGACGAGCAGTCCCACCCAGGTCTAGTGGAAATGAAGCATCAAGGACACCATGGCAAGGGCCAAATACATGTCCTTTGGGGCCACCTGATAGAGCGAAGGATACTTGATACTGTCAGTCAGTGTAGAATCAAATGAGCCAAAGGTAATCTTAAAAGAAAAGAAAAGAAAATTGGGTAATGCTCTGAGATGTTTGTGGCAATCACAGTAGTAGTGCTGCAATGTACTGAGTAACATTTAGGAGTTGTAGAAGGAGACATGTGTTCTTCCCATCTTTCTAAACATCTGCCTCAGGAGATGTTTTTAAAAATCAATAAATTACTCTGACATCCCAGAAACATATTGCTTTTATTCTTTCCTTCCTCCTTGATCCAAAGAAAAAAATGTCATGAGAAACCCAGGAAGACTCTGTGTATGAGCTCTGGTGTATTATACCCTTTGAAAGATGCTAATCCCAGGCTAATTTTTAATCTATTAGGCTCCTGGTAGCTATAGGACCATGGATTTGCTTCCGTCACTTTCTGTCCCACAAATCCTCATCTGTGGAAATCTGTAGAGTTCCAGCAGTGGTCCAATCTCAGCTGAGGCACCCCATGGCATTTCTGTTAGTACTGCTGCACACTTGCTTTCTCTGCTACATGTGTAATTAGGGATCTCATGTTGTGTTGAGAGCAACATGAAGGAATTCTCTAGTATCCTCCAATGACTGTAAAGGAAATTGTGGAACTCATATCCCAGAGAAATATTGGGTAAAAGCTGAGGATTCCTGTTGATCTCTTCTATGGCAAAAGTGAAGGCCAGGTAGTTCTGGTAGTTGCTGAGTGTAAGTCTGTATAAGGGAGCACAGAGGATCTTAAGGAAAAGAGTCAATGTTTATTTTCCAATCCATTCCAACATGATTTATGACAGAATTCTTGCATTCTTTCCACACACTCAGAGAATTAGAACTAAGTATGATGATATTATAAGATTGGCTTTTTAGAAAGCAAGAGAAATTAGATGAATAAAGAGGGTGAATTTCTCATCAAAGAGCTTAGTGGCCTTACAAGGTTCCCAGAAGAGTTGATTCATTAGCTGTTATATTTATTAAATAATTAACTTGACTTTGCTATATATATTCATAATAAAGTTTATGTGTAGAGTTACACTATGTATGTCTTTAGAAAGATGTGATATTTTAAAATATTCTCAGAGTTTACAAGGATAAAAATAATACATTTATTGAAGTACATATAGTAGTCAGCACTAACAAGCATCTATTTCTGTTTAAGTGCTTCATTTTAGGAAAAAGATATTTCCTTAATATTATCATTTAATTGTATCACAAAGTTGCTATCCACCCTCAAGCATGTGAAGAAATACAGAGATGATGGGCAATCGATCTACTTGATTTAATTATTAGGTAACATAAATATGTTCCAGCATATAACACTGTGTTTATGAATGCATATAATTACATTTGCTAGCTAAAGAAAAAATTAAAGATAAAATTGAAATTATTGCAAGTCAAAGCTTAGATTTAGCTTGAGGAATAAAGCAGTGATTCACAGTGAAGATAGGTGAAGGTCAGGAATACAACCTCATCTTCTTTCCAGGAACTCATGGCACAGACAATTGTTTCATCCTTCCCCTCATGAAAGATTTCTGTTAAGAAAACTGCAAACATAATACTGACAAAGTGCAGTCTCTTTTGAGTGATGTGAAATGAAGCTTATTAAAGAAACTATACATCAAGGTCATTTTCATCAAAAAGTTGTCAAAGCAATATGTCTAGGCATCAGAATTACTTAGTATTGCTCTGGAGTTTTCTAAGCCATATAATAAATATTCTGCAAGTTAAGAGAGAAAAAAGAACTCAAGAGACAAGCTGGCCTTTATATCCCATTAAGAATAAGATTATTCTCATAAAAATAAAAGAAACAAAACTAAGGCCTGAAACAAAAACTAAAGTAAATCAGTATGAGACAAGATTTCCAATATAAAATTGGTAAGTGGAAGTCCATTGAGAAAAATATAGTATAGAAACAACCTTAACAAAGCTTAAAATAAGATATTTTTAAAAGCCTTACAATTCTACAAAAGAGATAAAAGCACAAAAAACAATATTTTATAAAGGTTAATATTGAAAACGTCTATGCATATCACCACTACACAAAAACAGGAAGAGTGAATTTTTACATGAATGACAAATATTAAACAAGTACTCTGAAATTTTCAAATCTATAAAATTGGTGAAAACATTTCTGAACATAAAAGGAACATGTTATTTAGAGAAAAGCAAGTAAACATAAAACTGTCTCAGTGGGACATATTATAAAAATTAACCTGTTTATATATCTTTTTGTATATCTGTCAGATTATCATCTTTTTATCACATGATTTGTTTAGAAACTTACTAAATGTTAAATGATATTATTTTTAGCAAAATAAGTATTTTGAAAACTGAAGTTAAGTGAGTACACATATTTATTGCAAAATAATTTTGAGGTACCAAGTAATTTTTCAAAATATAAAAGTAATAACATTAACAAAAATGTCTTTTTAGTGTTGCACATTGAAATGTGCTGCAAGTAAGGAAAAGAAAATGGCAAATGATGATTTTTTTCCAACATAGATTCTTATTTCCAGTTCTGGTTAAGCATGATTTATGTGGTATTTTCATACAATGGAGTGATACTCAGATAAAAAGTTAAACTTGATGCTTTTATAGGTAAATGAATGCAACTAGAGACCATACTCATAAGTAAAATAAATCAGATTTGCATGTGGAAGTATCTTATTGTCTCCCTAATGTAAAAATCTGAAAGAATAAATAAGATCCAAGATGTACAATAGGTATTGTGAAAATGAAAGTGAAAGAAACTGCTATAAATGAAATAACAGCTGAGATAGGGGAAAGAAGAAAAGAAAGAAAGGAAGATTCACAGTGCCTGGTTCTAGGACAGGGCCAACTGTAAAAACAGCCTGTTTCTCTGAGCATATGGGGACAGCAGAGGACAGTGGAAGAGTGTGTATCTCATCCAATTCTCCTAGGAATAGAAACAAACTATACATCCTTGAGCTACTCTTGAAATCTGATAACGCTTGATATCTGATCCATTTCTCCTCGCACTACACTCTGGTGATGTCCGATCACAGTGCGTTGTCTTTAGTTAAAGTCCTTTCAGGTAGACTCCCTTATTTCTCCTCCATCCTCCTGGTTATCTCTAAGTACACATTAGCCTATCCATCATCCAGAATCCACCCCTCCACACAAATCATTTTTCAGTGGATTCTATACTAGGATCATGTCCAGATTAAATAAAATCCTCCTTGTTTTTCAGTATGTGACATGACTAAATGATGCTGTCACAGTTTTGGTGATTTTGAGCACTTTTCTGAGTGAAACACTCAAAAACATTTCTGATCTGTCACAAACAAGAAACAGTAGCAGGACCCAGAATCAAAGTTTGCATTTTAAGCACATCAGTAACAACACACACTTTGGAAAATGATGGAAGGAATACGGACTTTCAGGGTGTACTGACAAATGTCTGCAATGCCAGCTGCTCAAGAAGCTTAAGCAGAGGAAATTGTGGAGCCCAGGAGAGTGCTGGTAGCACAATCAGCACAGTAAGTTCCTATCTCAAAAACTATGTAAACAGGGGGAAAGTGTCTAGGAATAAAAATACAAGGAAATATCTGGATGCTATAAAGGGTATGAGGTAGGTAGAGACACTGTCCACAAAAGAAAAAGGCCCAAATGCCATACTCTGCTGTCCCTCAACCCTAAATATGGTTTCACCTGAAAGAGACAACAGTCACAGCAGGTGAATATAGGCACCTGGATTCACAACTAAAAAAAGCCTCTAACATCAAGGTAAAAACAATAAAATACAGTTTAACAAACTTTTAATTAACACGTGCATGATTACATAGAAGAGAGAAAGCACAGAAAACTTTACAAAATCAGGTCAGAAAAGCATCCCCCCCCCCGAAATCCAAATCCAGTGCTGAGTAGTCCCTTCTTATGGTATTCAGGGTTCTGATTTGGAAGGTCTGGGCACAGGGTCCTCTCTAGAGATCAGATTCTGAAATCCTCCGACCAGTGAGGTCTCTTATATACCAGTTGAGACAAAAGTGGCAGCTCCCCAAATTTCTGCATGAACAGAAGGGTGTCTGTAGTCCCCAGACCTGGCCAAGCACCTGAGTGAACAAACATCTGCACCTTCTACACAGGTAGGAAGGAAACTCCTTGGGATATGGTGAGGCTAACAGTGAGTCTCTGCTTGTATCAGGTTGAGCACCAAGCATCCTAATGTGTAGTCTTTAGAACAAGGTCACTGCACTGTGTTGTGACCCTGGGAAATCTTTCTGAATTGAATTTTAACCATTCCCATGGGCAGCTACCCAAGTAACACAGTGGAGATGGCACCTTCTATGAAACTCAATCTATCACAGTTCCTGTGGCATCTGATTTTCTCACAAAAGCTCAAGTCAGTGGCTAGAATTCTCTCACCTTTTGAACTATTCATTATTCTCATATATATTTGGTGTGAGACCTGATAAAATAGTGCCTGAATAAAGAAAAGATACATAAAACTCACTAAGGAAGAATAACTCTGGTTGGGAATATTTTCTCAGCTAATTCATCTCTTATTCTGGGCCCAGCTTGCAGCTCCAAGAGTCCTGGAACTCCTGAGTCTGTTTGAAATAGCAATTGAATATTTACCTGAAGAAATTCCTCCAGACACAAGAGGTAGAAATGTCAGAAGATAATGTATAAGAATGTAAGGCATTTTCTGCATAGTTAGAGAAGCATCCACAATTGCTTCATTGAATTAGGGGATATTTTAGATTAACCTCTGAGCATTCAGTTCAATCCCAGATCAACTATGATGAGGAATATCACCTACTGTTATGCAGTGGCATCTAGGAAGGAGGAAGGGCATGGACCACAGAATATGATGGAGAGTGGGGTATCACTCAGGTTCCAAGAGTGAGAATGAGAAGCTAAGAACACAAGAAAACAAAAAGAATATTCTCTTGTTACATTGAAAAGTATAAAAAGAGGATAAAAGAATCTTATAGATGGGCCTGCTGTGCAGATGTGGGTGGCACAACAGGATAGCACCACAGAGGATACTGATGCATCAATCCATAGGTCCCTTGACCTTATCTACCCTTGTATTCACAAGAAAATAATAAGTGAAGGAGACACTTACGAAATGAAATAGAATTCTCTGGTTGGCATTATATGAAAGATACCAGTATAGTAGATACAGCAATAAAGAGACAGAAAACACCCAATCACCACATCACCATCCTTGTACACACTGGTGCTCCTTCGGTGAAGACAGGCTTCATTTTCAAAAGTGCACACTAAGGCAGGAAGCTGCAGGGGAAGGAAGAGAACAATCAAAGGCAACATCTTAGATGCATGTGCAATGCGTTAGGCTGAGTTAAGAGGAAACTTGCAGCGTGAGGCAGGAATATAAGTGTGCTATGTATGTGTGATTCAGTTTGACATTGTTTTGAACCCAGGTGGACACTCTACTACCCCCACTCCCATCACCAGTGCCTGCTCTATGCCCCTTGAGAAATTTGCTGCTATTGCCTCCTGGGCTCTACATCTGAGGTCTGGTGTCCAGGAGAAAAATAAAAGCCAGAAAGTACACTTGAGTGTCATTTTCTTCACCTGATGCCACCATGATTCCACTGATAATAACATCCCAGAGGCCACCTCCTCTTGGGAAGATTTGCTCTTAAGTCTTTGTAAATAACTCATTGGCATACAAGCCAATTAAAAGCTTTGATAAATACAGGAAGGAGAAAAAGTAATACATGTGATATTTATATACATGAGTCAATTGAGTTCACTTAAGAGCATGTTCTCAAAGTGCATCCATTTTCCTTGAAATGTCTCAAATTTTCCTTTTTTATTGCTGAGTGGTATTCCATTGTGTAAAAAAATCCATATCTTTATCCTTTCCTTGATTGATGGGCATTTGGTTGTTTGCAAGATTTAACTATTATAAGCTGTACTATATAAACATGAATGGACATATATTGCTGTGATATTTTAAAATATTCTGTGAAGAAACCCATAAAAGAAATGGCTGGATCAAATGAGATCTCTAACCCTAATTTTTTGAGGAATTGATACATAAATTTCCACAATGTCTGCACCAGCCTACACTTCTACCAACAGTGCACAAGGGTTACTTTTGCCCCATAGCCCTGTCTGTATCTGTTATTGGTTGATTTCTTGATAATTCCCATTGTTTGTGGGGTGAGAAGAAATCTCAGTGTTGTTTTAATTTGCATCTCTTTAATGACCAGTGACCTTAATTGCACCTGAGGATCAATGAAACAGAAGATGGGACCATGCATGTTTTCTGGAAAAAAGATAGCCTCTTTAGTATAAGACAGGGCTAGGTATATTTAAAATTGCCTATGCAGTTTGTTCATCTTCTTTCCTTTGGCTAATATTAATGTTTGTATTCCCCCAAATTGTTTCCATTTATTACTCTTATCTGAATGACATTTTATTGATCTTTTCATATAAGCAGATCTGCTGATATTTTCCTTGTATTAATTTGATATGTGTTGCATACCACATATAGATTAGGAAACATAATATTTCTTCTAAAGAAACCATTGTCCAGCACAGAAGTAGAAACTACAGACCATTGCAGAAAATGACTAAAAGTTCACGTGTCCAAGCATAAGCATGTATATCCAGTAAGAATAGGTTATTTAGTTCTTTCTTACATGATAAAAGATAACTAGAGAATATAGCTCTCACTAAAGTACAGGGGATACTGTGGAAGGATAAAAACAAGTACAAATTGATAATTAAAACAGCCCATAGAAAATAATTGAGGAGTGTTCTCAAAGTGAAATGCAAAATATAAGTAGTTTGAACAAAGGAAGCACATTGCCATAAATGTGTAAACAGAACAAATTATTCAGTTAAATATAGACTGTCAAACTCAAGGGCAAATGACAAATTTTATTAACTTTTGTTTTCCAAAGACATGCCTAATTCAAATAAATATGGAAAAATTGAAAGACATGTTATAGCAGTAACAGTGAAGATATTTCTAATTAAATTCAAAGCAGTATAAATCCAGTATATAAATACAATTAGAAATAAAAACAAGTAAATGCATACTTCATTTCTAATTATATAGAGGTGCAAATTATCACCAAACTATTAATCATGAAATATCAAAATATGACATTTCAAGGTAATGTAGCCTGAAACAAAAAAGAATGAAACTGAAGAATTTGATGATAATGACAGGAAGAAGAGAAGGAGGATGAGAAAGAAGGAGGAAGAGGAGGAAGGGGAGGAGAAGTAGGATCATATCTTTGCATTTGGTGTCTGATATTTTTTTCAGCTCTTTATATTGTTGTAGATAGAAGTCTTTTCTCTGAAGGAAAATTGACTACTTATTTTCCCACTCTGTGTGTTGATTTCCATTCTGTTGAACTCAATAATCCAAAGTGATGTAGAGAAGAAAGAGAAGAAGAAGAAGAGGAAGAAGAAGAAGAAGAAAAAGAAGAAGAAGTAGAAGAAGTAGAAGAAGAATTGAGACTATCTTCATAAATGAAATAAAGCAGACTCACATTTGAAAATATTGTATTGTCTCTCTAGTAAAAAATAATAATGAAAAACTGAAAGAGTAATAAGATCCAAAATGTATAATAGATATTGTAATAATGAAAGGGAAAATGCTCTAAAGGATATAACTGTATGCATGTTTATGTGTGTAAGATAAATAACCATACTATGAAGTTATTAGTTCATCAAACAGAATGATTTGTACTGTCATTGTTTAATTGCCCATTTTTATGCTTTAATTTTGTGACTCGAGCAATTACTTTTAAGATAACAATATGTAATTTATCAACTAGTGGTTTCTTACTGTTTTTTAAAAAATTCTGTATTATTTCAACCTTTTTTTATGTTTTGCTTTTTCTCTCTAAATAAAAAAGAAAAGGAGGTGGAGGAGGAGTAGGAGGAAAAAGGAAAATGACATTTGATGCACTGGACCAAAAAACAACCAGGAGTAGTAATTTAACACTCAGGCTCAGTAAGCTAGCAAAAACTGATTAGAAGAGACAGAGAAGGTCCCTATATACTAATAAATAGAAAAATGAAACTAGAAAGCATAGCACTTAAAAATATTCATGCACCAATTACTGCAGGATCTACCTTCATAAAACCAATATTGCTGAACAGAGAAGCCCAAATCCTATTGGGAGACCTTACACCTCACTTTTGCAAACAGAGAGATCAACTAAACAGAAAATACAATAAGTAAAGCAGTGCTGAACCAAAACCTTTAACAACTGGATTTCATAGTAATCTACAGAGATTCCCACCACACTTTGAGTACACGTTCTTTTTTATTTTTTAAATCACTACCAGGGATTGAACTCACGACTATGCACTTACAAGGCAGGCACTTTTGCCACTGAACTAAATTCCCAGCCCTGAGTACATGTTCAACTCACCAACCTACAGTATTTTCTCCAAAGTGGACCAATGTAGGTGACAGCCTATGAGATTTTTTTTATTTAAAGAGAAAAAAAAACATGTTAAGGGTAGAGATAATACAGAATTAAAAAAAAGATAAACAGTAAGAAATCACTAGTTGATAAATTACATATTGTCCTCTTAGAAATAGTTATTCAAGTTACAAAATTAAAGCATACAAAGTAGGTATTCAAACAGTGAGACTGTAAACAGCTACGCATGCATGACTCTCTACATGTATTTCTATAAACTTAAAGCTTTAAAATCTTACTGAGATGAAGTAAATAATACCTAAATAAATATCATGTATGAGGATTTAAAGACTCATTTTTCTTAATTTAAAGAGAAACAAAAGCATGTAAAGGGTAGAGGTAATACAGAATTCCAAAAAAAGCGCTAAACAATAAGAAATCACTAGTTGATAAATTACATATTGTTCTTTTAGAAATAGTTGTTCAAGGTACAAAATTAAAGCATACAAAGTAGATAGTCAAACAGAGAGAGTGTAAACAGCTACACATACATGGATCTCTGCATGTATTTCTATACTTTCTGTATTAGAGGGAAAAACAAAACTTAGCAAGACAAAACAAAAAAAATTCCTATAAAAACATGAAACCAAAAAGTCATATAAAACCATAGTACAAGGTGATCTACAATGATTACTGTGTTGTTTCTTATTATCTTCAATAGGATGTCTATATCCTCAGGCATAATTGAATATAGCAGTATAATTGAGTATAGCAGTAAATAATAATAGTAAAAATAAAACATTGCAGATAGTGTAAAACTTCAAAGGCAGGTAATAATCAAACCATAGTGGATATTCTAGTGGATCTTGTCATCTTAAGTGCAGTTGCCTATTCTCTCAGACTTGATACTATCAATCATAACAGCTTTGAATAAAATCTATCAATACAAAACTGCGATCCAACAAACCAGATTCAATTATGATCAGTCATGGTAAAACAGTGTAGGTTTTACAGAGCTTTAGATTGAGTTAGTAGGAAATTAAGGATGATTACCATACTGTATCCTGTTATTTTTGGGATTACTGTCTCTGCTCTCAAATCTAGTACAGGTAGAATAACTGGAACAGAATATAATATATCTAAGCAGAGTGATGTGAGTAATGTGGGTTTTAAATCCTGGTGCACTATTAACAATATAGCGTATCAAGGCCATCTATGTTAAGAGTTTCTAGTTATCCTCCTCTGCCTCATTTCTGCCATGTTATTTTCCTGCCTTTGTGTAGTTTTCTCCTTCATTCTACTGCCTGCCCAACTCGTTGAGGCCTTTCTGCCACTGTTCTTAAAATCCTGGTATTTTTTTTCTCTCTCTAGATTGTCCTTCAGTATTCTCTGTAGGCTTGGATTGGTGGTCACAAACTCACCCAGTTCCTCTTTGTCATGGAAGCATCTTGCTTCTCCATCAAATTCTAGTGACAGTTTTTCAGTGTACATCAATATGGGCTGGAGGTTATTCTCTTTCAGGGCTTTGAATACTTCACTCCAAGTTCCGCTTGATTTGATTGTCTGTGTCAAGAAGTCAGCCATGATTCTGATGGGTTTACCTTTATAGGTAATCTGTTTCTTTTCTCTGATGGCTTTTAATATTCTGTTTTTATATTGAATTTCTGGTATCTTGATTATTATATGTCTGGGTGTAGGTCTGTTTTGGTTGTAGGTGGCTGGGGTTCTGTATGCCTCACAGAACTGAATGTCATTTTCTTTTCCCATGCTTGGGAAGTTTTCCTTAATTATTTCTGTGAATAGCCTTTGTAATTCACCTGTATGTATTCCTGCTTCTTCATTCACATTTCTTATTCTTAAATTATAGATTCTCTTGTCATCTTCTAGCCTTTGTATTGTTGCTGCCTCTTTCCTTGTTATTTTTAAGAGATCTTTCCTTTCATGAGCACACATTGCAAACTTATCTTCAAATTTTGATAGTCTATCCTTAGTTTCTTTTAAGGCATTTTGCCAGCTTTCAATGGAGTTTTTAGTTTCCTGATAGTGTCATTGAATCTGCTTCATGTATTCCATATTTTCTTTATATTCTTTATCAAATTTTTCTCTCCTTTTTTTGTGTTCCTCCCCTCTTCCATCTGTATCATCCTGAGAGATGCTTCCTGAGAGCATTTCTTTTATTACTTTACTCATATTCTGCTTTACCTAATTTAATATTTCAGTTTTGAGCTTGTCTACAAGGTCCCAAAGATATCTCTTAATGTCCATTGAAGCCATGTCTGATGTTGTGTGTTTACTACCCTCAGTCTCCCTTGTTTTTTCCTTCTCCTGGTTCAGTGTTCTCAGGGTTCTGGGCTGGGAGCCTCCTCCTGCCTCTCTCTCCTGTCATGGCCTTGGCTTCCTCCACACAGGTTACAGTGTAATTACCAGCCCCCTTCCCTGTTTGCCACAGTTCCTCTGAAGCACACTGGTGAGGGACCTCTGCCCTCTCCTGCTTGCCCCTCCCCCTCTGGGCCAACCAAACTTCAGGGGACTTTCACCCAGTCAGTGCTTGCTAGGTGCAGGGAATCAATTTGGGATGGCTCATTGGGTCCTGGCCAGAGGTGCAGCCCAGTCCAAGCAAATCCCATGAATCTGCTCTGGGAAGGGAGCAACCAACTGAATCCACTGTCACTCCCAGTTCAGGCTCCTCCTGCCTAATTCTAACATTTCACCCATTTGGTCATGCCCTTCCCATGTGTGTGTTTGGGGGTCTCATTCCCAGCACTGACCATGGATTAATGAAGGTCCCTTCGCTGGCTCCACTCTCCATTGGGCTCACCAACCCCTGACTTCAGCGCTGCTGTGGTTCCTGTGGGTGGTGGCAGGAATGAGTTTGAGCGGCTCTGCCAGCTGGTGCAGATTCAAACTGGTGCACACTTGGTGGGTCACTGTGAAAATGCTGTGTCCCATAATTTTCAGCAGTTTCAGTTGTAGTCCCAAAATATTTGATGAGCTTTTTTACATTTTAATTTCTTCCTGTGTCAAGAGGATCCATCTCCCTCTGTCTGGGTCTCTCCAGGGTGTTTTATTCTGGTGTATGAGTTGTTTCTCCCAGGAGGCTTTGTATTTTCTTGCTCACTGATTGGCCATCTTGTCTTCTCCAGCCTATGAGTTTTGAACTTCACTGTGGGATGAATGAGGATGAAAGATAAACAGCCATAGAATTAGGAAAAAATGTAAGGTTTGGGGGTTTTTCTCTCCCTTTGTCAGAGAGCCCATAGTCACTGGGCCACCTTGACTTTATTCATTCAGAAATGGGAGCAAGTAATTAGAGCATTACAAGATTCATCTGCCTCCCACCACCGTGGTACATGTCCAGGTAAAAAACAGGTTTTCAGCTGTATTAACTTTTCCTTAGATTCTGCAATGTGTGAGCATGCTTTCATGCTACCTTTCTAATTATTGTTCACGAGGAGGCCACAGTCTTCCTATCTTGTCTCTCATAGCTCATATAATAGTCTACAAAATGGCATAAGTAATTGAAAGGAAATGAAAAGCACCCCATGTGTACTGTTAGAACACAGTACAATGAAAGTTGAAGTCAACAGTGGAAATCACATAAAATGTAGAGGCATGTGGAAAATTCATAACACACTCATAAACAACCAGTGGGTTACAGAAGAAGTCTAAGAAGGCACTTAAATATTTCTGGAAGTTAATAACAATTACTTTGCAATTCAGCACAACATTTGGGAGGATATACTCAAGACATTTCTAGGTAAATGAAGATACCTAGACACATTAGTCTCAAGTGAAATAAATTGGACCCACATGTGTAAATATCACAATGTTTCTCTGGTGTGAGATACTGAAAGTATAAATAAGGAATAAAGTGTATAAAAGGTATTGTGAAATAGGAAGAGATTGTTCAAAAGAAAGAGGCACTTGGGTGGGGCAGGGAAAGGAAAGAAGAGAAAAACAAAAAATAAGGGTAAAATGGAAGAAAACTTTGTAAATAAGGAAGGGAAAAGGGGTAGAAAAGAGGGGGGTGGGTTGAGAAAAAAAGGGAATTCAGGGTACATTATATATAGGTACAAATTCCCAATGATGAATGTGATCATTATATACATCTCAATTATACAAATCAACTTAAGAGAAAAATAAAAGATAGAAACATCTGGAACTATATTAACACACTTATATGCCATGTTGGAACTTAGGGTGCTGAGCAAGAAAGCAACCCACCCGCCTTCCTGGCAAGCAGTCATATGTCAAGTGAGGAGTGGGTGAGCCAGGGAGAGAACCAGTCAGCATCTCCCAAGATCTGGCCATGTAGCAACCCACCTGCCTTCCTGATAAGCAGCCGTGGCTCGAGCAAGCAGCAGGTGAGCCAGGAAAAGAACCAGCCAGCATCTCCTGTGCTGGTGTGCAGGCTAGAAATCAAACATCCCATTCTTCTCCCACCCCCATTAGCAACTAGGAGTCAGAGGTCTGAGCATCTCTTGGGAGGATGACCATATGCAATATATCAAATATGGGGGATTTCCTTCTATCATCTTTTTGAAGGCAGATATTGTTTTCACAGTTTTGCTTTGTTCTGATTGTTTTGCTCTATTAAATATTCTGTTTTGATAGGTTTTATAATGTTCTATTTTGCTATACCTGATTGAGTGGACAACTATTGTGTAGGTAGCAAGATATACTATTGTACCTATTACTGTTATTCCAGTATCCTGCTGTGAAGTTCTATACCACCTTCACTGCATTGTCTCTATTGGTTTTGTTCAGTCTTGTTTCGTTGTTTTTTACTACTTCAAAATAAAAACAAAAACAAAAACAAAAAACACATAATAAACAACCCATGGCTTTCAGAAGAAATTTAAAAATTTTGTAGTTAATTAAAATGCTTTTGCAATTCACCAGAACATTTGGGACTTTATGAGAGCAGTCCTGGGATGGAAGTGCATTGTAATCAGTGCTCACTTTAGGGAAACAAAGTGAGCTTGAATAAGTAGCCATACAAGGAGCTTCATGGTACTGAGAAACATCTCAGGCCCAAACAAAAATGTAGAAGGGAAAGTGTAAAAAGTAGAGCAAGATTCAAGCATATCAAGAATAAAAAATGCTAAGAAACAATGAATCAAAGGGCTGCTTCTTCAAAAGAGAAGAAGAGAGCTTAAACACTAGACCAAACTTAACAAAGAGATAAGACTCACTATGGTTCAATTAGAAACAAAGAAGTTATAATAAGTAAAGACCATCAAAATTCAGAAGAGAGTATTACAAAAGTGTTATTTCAACAAATTGGAAACACTTGGAGAAATTGAGACATAACTAGACTCATTTAAATTATCAATGATTAAACAAGAGGACACAAAAATCCTGAACAACCAAATAAAAAGTGATTAAATTGAGACAGATATAAAGAATCTACCAATTAAAAATCACCCAGGACCTGATGAATTCACTGTTGAATTCTACAAATCCTTTAAGGGCATAACATATCCAATACTCCTCAAGCTCTTTCAAGTAATTGAAAGGGGTGGAGAATTTCTACATTCATTTATTGAAGCCTGCATCACACTGATTTCAAGACCAGATTAAAACTCACTAATAAAGGAAACCACAGACAAATCTCCTTAATGAACATAGATGTAAAACCATCAGGGAGATATGAGTAATTAGAATCAGCACTTTATCAAAAGATCATATATCAAGACATCTAGGATACATGTGAAACAATGGTTTCATATGTACAAGTCAATATATGCAATACATCACATAGAAGCAAGACCAAACACTATGTAATCATATCACTGAATGCAGAAAAGGCATTTGACACCACTCTATAATAGAACCATGAGGAAAATAAACATAATAAACCATGAGGAATGATCCCACCTGAATTTGCTAAAACTTACATAGGAGAAACCAATAATTTGTATTGTGTTAAATGTGGAAAAACTAAAATCACTTTAAGTCTCATATAAACTCAGGAAAAAGTCCAGGATAACAACTATCATTACCCCTACTCAACGTAATACTCAAAATATTAGCCATAACAGTTAGGCAAGAAAAAGAAATTAAAACAATATGTAGAAAAGAATTGAAGAAATCTAATTATCATTATTTTCAGATGACATGATACTCTAATGATACTCTACATAGAAAACCCATAGATGTTCACTGAAAAAAACCTCAGAATTAATAATCAACTACAGATATATGCCAGAATAAAACAACCTGGAGAGACCCAGACAGAGGAAGATGGATCCTCTTGACAAAGGAAGAAATTAAAATGTAAAAAAGCTCATCAAATATGCAGTCTTGGGGCTACAATTGGAACAGCTAAAATTACTGGACAAGTTGTTTTCACTGCAACCTGCCAAGTTTGCACTGGCTTGAATTTGCAAATTCCCACAGGCCAGCAGAGCCACCCAAATGCATTCTCGCTGCCACTCACAGGAGCCACAGCCACTCTGAAGTCAGGGGTTGGCGAGCCCAATGGAGAGCAGAGTCAGTGAAGGGACCTTCATTAATCCACAGTCAGTGCTGGGAATAAGAACCCCCCCTCATGGGAAGGGCATGACCAAATGGGTGACATGCTGGAATTGGACAGGAGTAGCCTGAACTGGGAGTAACAGTGACTTCAGTTGGTTGCTCCCTAGCCAGAGAAGATTCTTAGGATTTCCTTGGACTGGGTTGTTCCCCTGGCTGGGACCCAATGAGCCATCCTAAATTGATTCCCTGTGCCTAGCATTCACTAATGTAGTGAAGGGTCCTGAAGTTTGGCTGGCCCATTGGGGAGGGGCTGGCATACACAGCCCCTGCTTACAACTCAGTGACAAGAGCAGGCAGGAGAGGGCAGACGTCCCTCACCAGTGTGCTTCAGAGGAACTAAGGCTGACAGGGAAGGGGGCTGGGACCTCCACTGTACACCTATGTGGAGGAAGCTGGGACTATGACAGGAGAGAGAGACAAGAGGAGGCCCTGGGCCCAGAACCCTGAGAGCACTGATCCAGGAGAGGAAAAAACAAGGGAGACTTAGGGTGGCAAACATGCAACATCAGACATGGCTTCAATGGACATTAAGAGACATCTTCGGGACCTGGTAGAGGAGCTCAAAACTGAAACATTAAATCAGGTAAAACAAGATATGAGTAGAGTGATAAAAGAAATGCTAAGCATCTCTCAGGAAGACATAGACAGAAGAAGGGAGGAGTGCAAAAAAGGGGGGAAACATTCGATAAAGAATATAAAGAAAATATGAAATACATGAAGCAGGTTCAAAGAGATTATCAGGAAATTAAAAACTCCATTGAAAGCTGGCAAAATGCCTTAAAAGAAACTAAGGACAAATGGTCAAATCTTGAAGACAAGTTTGCAATTTGTGCTCATGAAAGGAAAGATCTCTTAAAAATAACAAGGAAAGAGGCAGTAACAATACAAAGGCTAGAAGATGACAAGAGAATCTACAATTTAAGAACAAGAAATGTGATAAAAGAAGCAGGAATATAAACAGATGAATTACAAAGTCTATTCATGTAAATAATTAAGGAGAACTTCCCAAGCATGGGAAAAAAAAATGACATTCGTTTGTGTGAGGCATACCGAACTCCAGCCACCTACAACCAAATCAGATCTACACCCAGACATATAATAATCAAGATACCAGAAATTCAATATAAAAACAGAATATTAAAAGCCATCAGAGAAAAGAAACAGATTACCTATAAATGTAAGCCCATCAAGCGCACAGCAGACTTCTCGACACACACCATCAGATCAAGAAGAGCTTGGAGCAAAGTATTCCAGTCCCTGAAAGAAAATAACCTCCAGCCCAGATTGATGTACCCTGCAAAGCTGTCACTAGAAATTAATGGAGAAACAAGATGATTCCATGACAAAGAGGAACTGAGGGAATTTGTGACCACCAATCCTACCCTACCCAGAATACTGAAGGACATTCTAGAGAGAGAGAAAAATACCAGGATTTTAGGAACTTTGGCAGAAAGGCCTCAATGAGTGGGGCAGGAAGTAGAATGAAGGAGAAAACTAGACAAACAAAGGCAGAAAAATAGCATAGCAGGAATGAGGAAGAGAAAGATGGCTAGAATATCTAACATAGATGGTCTTGATACACCATATTGTAAATAGTGTACCAGGATTTAAAACCCACATTACTCACACCACTCTGCTTAGATGTATTATATTCTGTTCCAGTCATTCTAGATTTGAAGGCACAGACAGTAATCCCAAAAATAACAGGATATAGTACAGTAGTCATCCTTAATTTCCTATTAACTTATTCTAAAGCTCTGTATAACCTACACTGTTTTACCATGACAGATCATAATCCAATCTGATTTTTTAGATCATTATTTTGTATTGATAGATTTTATTCAAATCTGTTATGATTGATAGTATCAAGTCTGAGAGTACATAGGCAACTGCACTGAAGATGACAATATTCACTAGAATATCCACTCTAGTTTGATTATTACCTGCATTTGAAGTTTTACACTATCTGCAATGTTTTATTTTTACTAATATTATTATGTATTGCTATTTTCAATTATACTATTATATTCAATTATGCCTGATGTTATAGATAATTCTATTGAAGATAATAAGAAACAACACAGTAATCATTGTAGATCACCTTGTACTGTGGTTTTATATGACTTTTTGGTTTCATTTTTTATAGCAATTTTTTTGTCTTTCTATATTTTGTTTTTTCCTCTAATTCAGAAAGGATAGAAATACATGTAGAGACTCAAGCATGCGTAGCTGTTTACAGTCTCAGTGTTTGAATATCTACTTTGTATGCTTTAATTTTTTAACTTGAACAACTATTTCTAAGAGGATAATATGTAATTTATCAACTAGTGATTTCTTACTGTTTATCTTTTTTTTGAAATTCTGTATTATCTCTACCACTTATATGTTTTTTCTTTTTAAATAAAAAAGAAAAAAATAATCAACTACAGCAATACAGAAGGATAAAAAGTCAAAAGCAAAATTAGTATCATTTGTATGCATCAATTATGAAATCAATGAAAGGACATTAAGAAAACAATTCCATTTGTCATTGTCCCTAAACAAATGAGATATCTAAAAATTATCCTAGTCAAGGAAGTTAAAGTTGCTAGAAAAGAAAACTGTGATACCCTGTAAAAGGAGATTGAAGAGAACATTGGAAATGGTAATGTGCTCCTGTTCCTGAAGAGGCAGAACCACCACAGCCCAAATGGTTATACTTCCACAAGTCTTCTACAGAGTCAGTGCAAGCCCAATCAAATTATCAAAGTCATACTTTGCAAAACTAGATAAATCATCCCCAAAATTTACATGGAACTAAAAGAGACACAGATTATGAAAAGAAATCTTGTGTCACAAAAACAAAACAACAAGCATCATATTACTTGACTCCAAGCCATACTACAAAGAAGCCATGATAGGATGGCTTGTGACTAGAACTGAAGCAGACATGGGAGTCAGCAGAGTAGAGCAGAGGATACAGAAGCATTCCAGGCACATTTAGCTTTTGGACCTCTAACAAATGGTCCAAAAGCATACAATGGGGATAACAAAGCCTATTTAATATATGGTTCCAGGAAAACTGTGTATCTGCTTACATATGCTTGAAACTGGACCCCAGTCTCTCACCATGTAGTGAACTAAAATAAGAAAACATCACAAATCTAAACATTAAAGTACAAACATTGAACTTATTGGAAGACAAAAGGCAAACCCCTTGAAATCACAGTTGTAGGAAAGGATTTCATGAATGTAACCCCAATTGCAGAAGAAGTAAAAGTAGGAATCCACAAATGGATATATATTGCATTGAAAAGTATCTGCAGAGAAGAATAAAGTAGTAGAGTGTAGAGAACATCTAGGCAATGAGAAAAATTTCCCTCTACTTATTCCTATGGCACAGCATTGGCACATAGAATCTATAAAGAACATAAAAAATTTTGACCAAATAAAATGTAAGATCCCTTCAAGAAAAGTTAAAGTATAATCAGCAGATACTTTTGAAAGGAAGAAGTAAAAATGGTCGTTTGTGATAAAATGTTCAACACCACAGTTCATTAGAAAAGAGAAATTTTAGGGGCCAGGGATTTAGCTCAGCAGCATAAGCATCTGCTTGGCAACTGTGAGGTCGTGAGTTCATTCCCTTGTAAAAAAAAAAAAGAACAGAGAAATTCGGTCAATACTAAGGTCATATCTTACTATAAAAAGAATGAGAATCAACAAAAAGTGAAAAAGTACCAAATGCTGGTGCAGCTGTGGTGATAAAGGAACTCTCCTACATTTTTTTAAAGAGAAAAAAACAGGAAAAAGGTAGAAATATTACAGAATTTGAAGAAAAGAAGAAAAACAGTAAGAAATCACTAGCTGATACATTACATATTACATTACATATTGTTCTTTTTGAAATAGTTATGAAAGTTACAGAATTAAGGCACACAAAGTGGACACTCAAGCAGTGAGAGTGCAAACAGATCTCTTCAACAATCCAACAAGAACCTAGAAATACGGTCATCAATCCCACATGTCTAAACATACATGAAGCTATATTTTTTATAGCACTCCTATTTCCTCTTTTTTACAATAGCAATTATACATTTGAAAAATTTTATTTAAATAGAAAAAAAGGTAGCAACAATACAGAATTCTAAAAGAAAGAAAGACAAAGGAAAATGAGAAAAAGCCCCATTAAGAAATCAGTAATTTAGCGTGGAAGCCTGCATCAGGGGTAAGCTGTTCAGAACCACCACCGAGGACCCACCCTGCCACCGGGAACTCTGCTGAAGCATACATCAGGGGTAAGCTGCCCAGAACCTCCAGTGTGGGCCCACCCTGCCACTGGGAAATCAGCGGAAGCCTGCATCAGAGGTAGGCTGCCCGGAACCTCCGCCGAGGGCCTACCCTGCCACCAGGAACATCAAGGAGGCCTGCCCAAGACTGAAAACTGCCCTGGACTGCTTCAGCTGGGGCAACCCTCCCACTTGGAATATCAGAACATCTCAGTGGGATCCATTTAGTGTGAGAAAATGTGAAATTTTGCTCCCAGGTGGCAAACTTTGGACTACACCAGATTGACTGTGCCAATGTGGTGAGTATACCCCTAAAATAGTGGTGTACAGGGGATAAATATGGCCAGTAGTAAAACCCCCTGCAACTAACTGTATGACTTTGTTGTGTCTGAAAATAGTGTGTGTGATCCCCTCGTACACATTGAAAACACCAGGCAGAGTAAAATGACAAAACGAAAAAGCAAAATGCAGTCTCAAACATATAGTTCACCAGAAGCAAGTATAGGAGACATTGAAATAGAGGACCCCAAAAATAACACACCAGGAATCTCTGAAAAGATAGCAAGCGAAATAAAAAAAACAACTGCATCAGGCTATAGAGGAAATCAAACTAGAAGTAGTCTCCCATGTAAAGATAGAAATAACAACATTAGTAAAGGAGTTGTTGAATGCAGCTAAAGAAGAACAAGAAAAAAAGGACATGAGCATGGGAAACTGACTGAAACTTTGAATGAACAATACAGAAAGCAAGCAGAATTCATGAAACAAACTTAAAAAGACATCCAAGAAACAAATAACTCTATTGAAAGTGTGCAAAACTGCCTAAAGGAAGCTGAGGATAGGATTTCAGACCTTGAGGATAGGATCACAGTTAGTGATCAGGAAAGGATACAATTTTTAAAAATAACAAAGCAGCATGAAATGACAATCCAGAAGCTTCATGATGATGCCAAGAGCAGCAATATAAGAATAAGGGGCATTAGTGAAGATACAGGAGTGCAGGCAAATGACATACATAAAGTATTTACAGAAATAATAGCAGAAAATTTGCCACACATGGGGAAAGAATCTGATATGCAGATAAGTGAGGCATATAGAAGACCAAAAAGTCACAATCAACATAAATCCACACCCAGACACATAATAATTAAGATCTCAGGCATACAGCATAAAAACAGAATATTAAAAGCTGTCAGAGAAAAGACACAACTCACCTATCAAGGAAAGCCTATCAGAATCATGGCAGACTTTTCAGCACAAACCCTCAAGTCAACAAGAGCTGGGAATGAGGTATGTCAAGCCCTGAAAGAAAACAACCTTCAACCCAGACTGATGTACCCAGAAAAACTTTCATTCAAATTTAATGGAGAAACAAGATATTTCCATGACAAAGAACAACTGAAGAAATTCATGTCCACCAAACCAACCCTAGGAAGAGTACTGAAAAACATACCAGATAGAGGTAAAAAAAGCCACAATCCCCAAACAACAACAGAAAGAAACCACCAGGTAGGATAAGCAATTAAATAAGAGGAAAATCAGAAAAAAACAACTGGAACATAACATGGCAAAGTCGAGGCAGTACATGAAAATCCATATGGAGAATTATCGGAAGACTAGGATTAGAAGCCCCATTCAATCCAGCTATCCCCCTCCTGGGTATTTTCCACAAAGAACTGAAAAGTTCATGTCACAGTGATATATGAGCACCCATGTTCATAGCCACACAGTTTGTGATAGCTTAATCTTGGAAATAACCAAGATGCCCATCAACTGCAGAGTGGATGAAAAAGATGTGGCATTTTTATACAATGGAATATTACTCAGCTATAAAAATGGATGACCTTGAGGCCTTCATAGGCAAATGGAGACAACTTGAGACTATCCTCATTAGTGAAATAAATAAGAATCATATTTGTAAATATCATATTGTGTCTCTAGTATAAAAAGTAAATAAGAACTACAAGCATAATAAAAAAAGTTTAAATTGCTATTGTAAAAAAGAGAGGAAAAGAAAGTGCTCTAAGGGATATAACTGCCTGTATGTTTGAGTGTGTAAAATCAATGACCATATTGCTGAATCTTTGTTGGATCTTTGAGCAGAACTTTTTGTAGTCTGACTATTTGAATATTTACTATGTACCCTTTAACTTTGTAACTTGCACAACTACATCTGGGATGACGGTACATAATTTACAAATTACTGATTTCTTAGTGGGAGTTTTTCTCATTTTCCTTTTTCTTTCTTTTAGAATTCTGTGTTTTTGCTACCCTTTTTTCTGCTTTTTCTTCTCTTTAAATAAAATTTTAAAAATGTATAATTGCTATTGTAAAAAAAGAGAAAATAGGATGTACAATAAAAGATATAGATTTATGTATGTTTAGACATGTGGGATTGATGACCATATTTCTAGGTTATTGTTGGATGGTTGAAGAGATCTGTTTGCACTCTCACTGCTTTAGTGTCCACTTTGTGTGCCTTAATTCTGTAACCTGCATAACTATTTCAAAAAGAACAATATGTAATGTATCACCTAGTGATTTCTTACTGTTTGTCTTCTTTTCATGAAATTCTGTAATATTTCTACTTTTTGCTATTTTTTTTCTCTTTAAATAAAAAATGTATAATTGCTATTGTAAAAAAGAGAAAATAGGAAGTGATATAATACATATAACTGCATGTATATTTATGTGTGCAGGATTGTTACCCATAATTCTTAGTTCTTGTTTGATTGTTGAACAGATTTGTTTGCAGTTTCACTGCTTGAGTGTCCATTTTGTGTGGTTTAATTTTGTAACTTGAACAACTATTTCTAAAAGAGCAATATGTAATTTATCAGCTAGCGATTTCTTACTGTTTATGGTTTTTTGAAATTTTCTGCAGTATTTCTCTCCTTTTTCTGTTTTATCCCTTTAAATAAAAAATAAAAAAAGAAATCAGTAATTTATAAATTGCATACTGTCATCCTGGATGTACTAGTTCAAGTTACAAAGTTAAAGGGTACATAGGAAATACTCAGAATACAAACAGTTCTGCTCAAAGATCCAACAAAGATTCAGCAATATGGTCATCTATTTTACACACTCAAATATACATGCAGTTATATCCCTTAGAGCACTTTTTTTCCCTCTCTTTTTAAAATAGCAGTTACAGATTTTGGTTTTATTACTCTTGTAGATCTAATTTACTTTTTACACTAGTGAACAATATTATATTTATAAATATGATTCTTATTTATTTTACTAATGCAGATAGTCTCAAGTTGTCTCCATTTGCCTATGAAGGCCTCAAGGTCACCCTTTTTTATAGCTGAGTAATATTCCATTGTACAAAAATGCCACATTTTTTCATCCACTCTGCAGTTGATGGGCATCTTTGTTGTTTCCAGAATTTAGCTACCACAAACTGTGTAGTTATGAACATGGGTGCTCATATATCACTGTGACATGAACTTTTCATTTCTTTGGGGAAAATACCCAGGAGGGGGATAGCTGGATTGAATGGAGCTTCAAATCCCGGTCTTCTGAGAATTTTCCATAAGGATTTCCATAATGGTTGCACCAGTCTACATTCCCACCAACAGTGGAGCAGTGTTCCTTTTCCCCCCCAGCCTCACCAACATTTGTTATGAGTTATTTTCTTGATAGCAGCTATTCTTGCCAGAGTAAGGTGGAATCTCAATGCTGTTTTAATTTGCGTTTCTCGAATGACCAGTGATGGCCAACATTTCTTCATGTATTTATTTGCCATTTGTATATCTTTCTCTGAGAAATGTGTGTTCATCTCTGATGCCCATTTTTGGAGAGGGTCTTTGAATTTGGGGTGCTTAATGTTTTTCAATTCTTTATATATTCTGGAAAGAAGTCCTTTGTCTGAGGGGGTTGCTGGTTAAAATTTTTTCCCACTCTGTTGGCTTTCTTTTCACTCTGTTGGTGATTTC
>PVLA01014120.1:0-32609 GCA_004027455.1 Hydrochoerus hydrochaeris
AGCTGAGCTCGGAGCCTTTTCAAGCGTATATCCCGCTGAACTCTAGACCACATTCCTTTATCTTTTGGTGGGGTGGGGGCCTAAGGGTAGGGTCCAGGCAAATAAAGCAGGAGAAACTTTTGCTCTGTAAATTTCTGTGGCCAGGCCGAATAGGGAAATGACTGAGGGAGGCTGTGTGGCTGGCCGGGCTTTGTGAACAGTAAACCTGGACCCCCCAAGCCGCCCACGCCTCTGTGTACCTCGGTTCTCCTTCTGGAGGGGGGGTACAATGATGGCACCCCCATCCTAGGGCTGCCTGAATCCACAATCCATGGTGTGGGTCAGTTTGTGGCTTTGGTTTGGTTTCCAGCCCTTGAAGCAGGAGGTGATTTCAGCCAAGGTAGGCAGAGATGAGGAACTTGAGACTGATGCCAAGCAGGGTCCCCAAGATGGCAGTCTCTGATGATGCCAGTCTGCAAGGCAGGCAAACCCATTCCACTTCCTGGTAGTTCAAGTCAACAGCTATGGGAGGCAGGGCGGGGACCTGGGGCGGGACTCCAGGGTTTAAGCTACTGCCTTGCACAAGAACCAGGATTAGGGGCAGCCTCCGGCCATAGCCCTTTGCCCTGAGGTAAAGAGGGTGCTGAGCTCCAGCTGCCTCCCCACTGCCCCTCCAGCAGATGGTGGCTCCCTAGGTTAAAGGCAGCTTCACCATTCTCTAATTGGCTAGCCCCAGGCGAGCTATTTTACCTGCCTTAGTGAGGCCTCAGTTTAGACTCCTCCATCTACCCTGTGAAAGTCATTCCAGATAGACGGATGTAGACCACTTTGCAAACACTGCCCTGATCAGCCTTGTGCATGCTGCCTTCTCTCTGCTGAGGCAGGGTCCCCAGCTCCACCTCCAGGACTACAGAATTTAGGATGTGCCTCCCACAGCTCCAGTGCAACTGGAAGCCAGGGGTGATGGCACATACCTGTAATCCCAGCACCTGGGAGGCTGAGGCAGGAAGATCCTGTAAATTCAAGGCCAGCCTGGACTACATAGTGAGTTCAAGGCCAGCCTCAATTACACAGTGAGACCATCAGTCTCAAAAAAACAAACAAACAAACAAAAAAAACTGCAACAGGCAGCCTGTTGTGGTGGGACATGCCTGTAATCCCAGCATTCTGGGAGGCTGAGGCAAGAGGATTCCAGGTTCAAACTCAGTCTGAGCAACTGAGCTAAAAAAAAAAAAAAAAAAGCCTGCTGACATAACACAGTGCTAAGGCACTGGGTTAAATCCCCAGTAATCTGCTGGGCATGGTGGCATACAATTGTAATCCCACCACTCAGGAGGATCGATGTGAGTTCAGGGCCAGCCTGGGCTACAAAGTGAGTTCAAGGCCAGCCTGAACTGCAACATGGAACTGTCTCAAAAAACAAACACACACAGCCATTGAATCCTGACCTTAGACCTTACGCTCCTGTATCCACCTGCAGGTTGGCCCAACCTGGAGGACAGACAAAAAACAAGCAGAGCACAGAGCCAAGGGTAGAACAGGGTGGCAAGCTAAAAACCTGCCTTGAGCTTTCCACTGCGAACAGCACCTTCCCTTCCCACGTCTGATTCCTTGAGGCTCAGAGGTAAAGCCATGATCCAGCATAATAGGTTTGAATCAAGCATTACTGTGTCTTCTGGACCAGTGCCCCCAGGAAGTGACACACCCCTCTGTGCCTCAGTTTCCTCTTCTGGAAAAAGCATAAATAGCAGTGGCACAGCACACACCCCTGCAATTCTAGCACTTGAGAGGCTGAGACAAAAGGATGCTAAGTTCCAGCCCAGCCTGGGCAAATTAGCAGAGTTTTGTCTCAAAACAAAAAAGGAAAAATGAGCTTGGGACATAGCTCAATGTGAAGGCCTTGAGGTCAGTAATTTTAGTCTCCAGTTCTGAAAAAAACAAAGGTGCCTGCCCTGGAGTTCTTAGCAGGACACCCGAACAGTGCAGAGCCTAGCACCCTCGAAGCTCGGCCAGGGTCACTGCCAGTACTCACATACTGAGTGCTCTATGTATCTGCTGCCCTGCTCACAGGGCGGGCTGGGGGTCTCTTTCAGACACTGCTGTGTCCCTAGCTTTACAACACAGGGCTCGGCACAGAGGAGACACTTGGGGAATGTTTGCTGATAGAATAAATGAAGAAGAAAAAAAGACAGAAACAATTTCAAGCAAGAACATGTCTCTTTAACCTATGCCGCATACAAATGCAACAGCAAGGCCCGGAAGGGGCGGAGACAGTGCCTTTGACCTGCTCAGGGGCCACAGCCTCAGCGCTCAGCCCCATGCCTGGCTCCCTCTGCTAGTCCTTGGCACTCAGGGGCTCTGGGGATAGACAGACACCACTAAGACTGAAAAATAAAAAACACATAGCACTTTATTGTCACTACAGTCACAGACGGCGGGGCTTCACAGAGCGGGGAGCAGGTCCTGACAGCAGGGACGAGGCCCCTATTTGCCAGCGATGAGGGGGTTCCGCAGCACCACAATGACGGAGTCCCCGCGCAGGAACATCTTGGAGATGTAGCGGTCCTTGTTAACTGGCTTGGACTTCTTCTTGCCCTTGCCGCTCTTGGGGACCTCAGTCCACATCTCCTTCACGTTCTCCAGCACCATGTTGCAGTGCCTGGGGAGGCAGAGCAGTGAGGGTGGCAGGCTTCAGATCCCCTCCAGCAGCACTGCACTGAGTAGGGCCCAGGCCCTGGAGCCAGGAGAGGCAGGCTGCCAATGCCACATCTGGACATTCTTTTTTCTTTTTGTTCTAACACATGGTTTTGCTCTGTAATTAATGCTGGTCTCTACTACGTAGCTCAGCCTGGGCTCCAACTTGTGGCCTTCCTCCTGCCTCAGCCTCCTGACTGCTGGGATTACATGCACGTGTTACCATGCCCAGCATTTTTATTTTTATTTTTTTCCCCCTGCCAGGGATCAAACTCACAACCTCACGCTTGCCAGTCAGGTGCTTATGCTACTGAGCTAAATCCCCAACTCTTTTGCTATTTTGAGATGGAGTCTAAGAATGTAGTTCTTGAACTCATTATGCAGCCCAGGCTGGCCTCAAACTTGCAGGGATCTTCCTGCCTCAGCCTCCCAAATGCTAGTGTGAAAGGCATGTGCCACCCTGCCCACTACCTGCCCACTCAGGCTGAGGTCTGGACCAAGTACTCTGCCCCTCTGTGCTGTTTCCTTCCTCTAGACAATCAACACCTTCTAATATGGCTGCTGTGAAGAGGGAATGAATCAATACAGCATCTGTTAACCACTTAAAAGAGAGCCTGGCATAAAGCAAAAATAAGCTGGGCATGGTGGCTCACACCTGTAATCCCAGCACTCAGGAGGCTGAGGCAGGAGGATCATTGCAAGTTCAATTCCAGCCTGGGCTACAAAGTGAGCTCAAGGCCAGCCTGAACTGCATTAGGAAGACCCTGTCTCAAAAAGACAAAAAAAAAAAAAAAAAAAAAAAAAAAAAAAAAAAAAAAAAAAAAAAAAAAAGCAAAAATGGTTCCCACTGTGCCACTAACTCTAAGTAGTTGAAGGCAGCAGCAGAAATGCACCAAGCACCATCTGGCTCAGGACCCAGAGGTTCCTGGGGTGCTGGGGAGGGACAGCAGCAGACACCTGCACACAGCCCCTGCACAGGGGAGCAGGTGGGCTGGCAGCATGGTCAGCTCATTCAACAGATGCTCGCTGAATGCAGACAACAAACACTGCTTGAAACACAGGCACCAGAGCATCGACTAAGATGACACCCCTGTCCTCATGGCTTGGGTATCTAGCCAGGGTAAAGAATAAGAAAGGAGAGAGGGACAGAGACCTGTAACATACTGTCACATGGTGGTAACTGCTACAAAGAGCCATTTAGTTCTTAAAGAGGTTGCTGGTTTAACCAAGCCAAAGTACAAACATCTGATAGGAATATCACTGAGCAGTAAGAATGACAGAGGGCACCGGATACACCTATCATCCTAGTGCTCACTCAAGAAGTTGAGATAAAAGAAGAAACAAGAAAAATACATGGACATAAGAAGACTGCAAGTTCATATGGCCAGCATGAAGTACACAGTGAGACTTACCTGTCTCAAAGACAAAAAAAGAAAAGAAAAAAAAAAAAAGGTTGAGGGCATGCTCTCTGTTTTGCTATAGAGGAGGAATCTGCAGGAGACATAGTGAAATGAGAAGGCAGGCTAAGGACCAGCATTCACAGAAAGTTACATTCAGCAGCAAAAATAGTGAGCTAGGGGTAGGGGGTGTAGCTCAGTGGTAGAGCACATGCAAAGCAAGGCAAAGCAAAACATGGCGGAAGATGTTACACTGCTTATTCACTTACACAATGTGGCCTCTGTGGAAGTTTTCTTTTGTTTTTTTTTTTTGTCTTTTTGAGGCAATTCTCCTGCCTCAGCCTCCTGAGTGCTGGGATTACAGACCTGTATGTACCACTGTCTGGCCTCTGGAAGATTTTGGAAAAGCAGTGGCCAAAAGGTGGTTTAGGTCAACTGGAGATGGGCCCAGAAAACTATTGGATTATTATTAGTTTTGGAAGTTATGGGAATATATTAACAGTTCAGAACACAGCAAGTTAAAAAGTAGCAATGCCAATGGGGAAAATTTTTAAGTTTTATTCAATGAAAAAACACACAGTCTAAAACTGAAGTCTCACTAGCACTGACTTAAAGCGTAAAAGACCCCTGCATCTTTCTATAGTGTGGTGTGATAGTAAAAGAAGACTCCCGTTAGAAGAGCTATGAAATCAGCCACACTGGGAGTTCCTGCGGGTTGGCTGGGAGCAGGAAAGGAGAGAGATGTTTCACTGGGTGCTTTTTATTTATATTTGGAATTCTGCCTCAGCTGCCAACACTACCCCTCAAGAAAGTAACATTAATTGGGTAGATAAATAGGGAATGTGTGTGATGAAGCATGCCTTAGCTGATTTGCTAATTTGTCCTCAGATATTGACAATGTATGAAAAACAAAACGCAGAAGAGCCTATGGAAGGTTCTATTTTAAAAACAACTTATGGCCAGGTGTGGGGGTTCACACCTGTAATCCCAGCACTGGGGAGGCTGAGGCAGGAGGATCGTTGCGAGTTCGAGACCAGCCTGGGCTACAAAGTGAGCTCAAGGCCAGCCTGAATTGTATAGCAAAACCTTGTCTCAAAAAGACAAAAACAAAACAAAACAAAACCAAAAAACAAAACTTATTATGATGTCAGTCACATCCCTGTAAAGCTCTGACACAACACACAAACACAGCTGACACCACACAGAACCCCCTGAATGCACATAGGCCAGTGAGTGTGTGTCAAACATGGAGGCTGATGGAGGCAAAAGAAGTGAGCCGAAAAAAGAAAAGTCAACTTCCAAAAAAAAAACCCGAGTGAACACTTATCTCCAGGCTTGAGAGCAGGAAACCAGAAACAGTGGGATAAAGTGACTTATCCAAAGTCACACATTTTACCAGTGGCAGAACCTGTGTCTGAGTCCAGGTCTGCTGACTTCCTGTGCTCAGTATTTCCTGTTGTTCTTGCCCTCATCTTCCTCAAGTGGAAAAAGGCTCTGAGTGAAACCCAGGTCACGGTCACACAACAGCCAGCGGCAAGAACGTTCTCAAACAATGGTGTGAGGAAAGCACTTCCTGAAGCTAAAAGGCTGCAAGTTACAGCTACATACAGCAGCACACAACTGTAATCTCAGCTGATCAGGAGGCTGAGGCAAGAGGAACAAATTGGAGACCAGCCTGGGCACTAGGGCTGCTTCTCCAGACTTGGGCACGACACCTCCCAAACCCTGGATGCTCACCTGTCAAAGGCCTTCACACGGCCTAGGAGTTTTTTGTTGTTGCGGCAGTTGATGAGCACCTGGGTGTTGTTCTTGACTGATTGGGTCAGCACAGAGAGCGGACCTGTGTTAAATTCCTCCTCCTCCCGCTTTTGCAGCTCCTCTGGGGTCATCTCACTCTTGGGTTTGTTGAGGAGGCTCCTGAACAGGCAAGGATGGACCCCTAGATGAGTGGCTCATGCTGGGAACATGACTGGTCATGGCTTTGTGCTGTCTCCCCAATCTTGCCACCAGCACCCACACTGAAACCCACTCTATCCATAGTGCTCCCCACCCCCATGGACAGCAACTTCATCTCCCTAGTTTTCTAGGTGAATACTCTTGACGTGTCTTCTCATACCCTATCTATATCAAAGCTATTGGCAAATCCTGCTATCCATCTTTTGGAATCAAATTTCCCCAACATTGAACCTACCACTGAATTTTATTTGGTTCTCGTCTAATTCAGTTTTCGACCAGGATCATGGAAAGAATGAAGTAGGTGAATCGGGCTACCACTGAATACCCAGACTTTGGCCATTTCTTTTCCATATCCGGAATGTCCATCATCCCTCTCCTAGAGTTTTACTAGTCTCTTTGCTTCCATTCATGCTTCTAACAATCTGTTTGTCACAGACCAGTGTGAAGGGTGGTGCTAAAATCTAACTTATATCATGTCACCCTCTGAAGCCTTCCCATAGCTCCCATTTCAGTACAAAAGAAAAACTAAAGCTTTCACAATGCCCTATACTCCTCCGCTCTCACACTGTTGTAGGCTCGGTCACACTGTTCCAGCCAATGGCCTCCTGGGTGGTCTTCTGAAGACAAGAGGCAAACTTTCATCTTAAGGCCTCTGCTTTTACCCTTGCCTGGAACTACCAGATATCTGGATGCTTCACGCCCTTATTTTCTTCAGTTTCTTGCTCAATAGGTCCTACTGTGACACTTGCTACACTGTTGTCTTTTCCCATTGTTGTTGTCCTACTAGACTACTATGTTTATTAACAGCCCTGTCCACATGACACACTACATATTCCTTTATTATTCTATGGCCTGAGTACTTTGCCCCACTCATAACCCATAACAGGAAATGTTTTTCTTGAGGATGAGGACACATTCACTGATGTATCCCATGGGATCAATGCAGTGCCTGACACATGAACACTCCATGTAATACCTACCAAACAGCAAACTCATTTTAGTGGCTCAATGCGTCAGAGTCGCAAATAGGGTAGAAAAGTCACCCGCCAGCAGCTTAAATTCTCCAGATAAATCCCTTGCTTCAAATCGTTATTAATAATAGACCTCACTTTTCTCCCCCGGGCAATTTATTGTTAAAAACCGCTTTCCCTTAAAATTGGTTTCAACAAGAACATCTGCGAGATTTCCCAGCCCATTACGTGACTAAGATGTCCCCTCTCCAGAACGCACGATCCGGTAAAGGCCCCATATCCGTACTCGAACCCCTCAGGAGAAAAGTACGACACTTTATTCCTAATCTCCGCCTCTGCCATCAGCCCTGCTCATCCTCTTCCATAGTTAGCCAAATTTACACCCTCAACCTCCCTCCTACGTTTAAAACCAGCCCAGTCTCACATGGTGGAGGTTGCAACCTCTAGTTACTCTTCTTCCCTTTGCGTTGCTTCGGGCTCAGGCGGAAGAAGAGAGAGGACTTCCGTTTCCGTTGTCTCACTTCCGTTAGCGCCTGCGCAAACTCAAACAATATGTGGGCGTGGCCTGTTGCCATAGCTACCACACCAGCTGCGGGGTGTTGGGGTAAAACACTGATTTTTGTGGTTCGAAGCCATTTAGGACAACACAAGACAGATGCTCACGGCAATGGAGAGGAAAAATAAAGGGAGCCCGACTCGAATGGTTTTGTTGTAGAAAAGTGGAAATTGAAGGAGGGAGGCAACACGCCGGTCCTGTCTTTTGGGGCACGGCCTCGGCGAAGCCCATCCGCTCGTAGTTTCAGGGATGCGCACCGCCCTTTTTCCTTCAGGCATGGCTCCCTGAGGTGACCGTTGATTTTTCAAACTTGGGAAGAACAATTTTACATCCGGAAGGGACCTGGACCTGTGCAGGAGAGGTGCGTGCATCTCTATGATCAAACGCTGCCCATTGGCCCTCTCCCCAAGGAGGCGGTTCCTACCCCTTTCGCGCTCCCTTTCGGGTTGTGCAACCCAAAGGGAAACCAACACCAACACCCGCCGGCGGCAGGCAGGCATGTCCTCAGGATGCCATTGGTTTCGGGGCTCACTGGGTGGGACGTGCAGCCGCTCTTGTTGCTCATTGGTTTTGTGATTACTTGGGTGGAACTTGGCGGGGCCTAAACTCCTTCCGCGGCCCGGTACACGTTTCAGGGATAGCTGCCATGCGATCCGGAGGCCGCGGGCGGCCCCGGCAGCGGCTCGGCGAACGCGGCCTCCTAGAGTCACCCTCACTGCCCAAGCGCCGCCTGCTACCGCGGGTGCAGCCGGTGCCCCTGCTGCTGGCCGTGGCCGTGGGCTTCGCACTCTACATTATCTGGAGCGACTGGCACCGCGGGACTGAGGAGCTGTCAAGGGGCCGGGAATTGCGGGTGAGGCCCAGTGGGGCTCCGGGCATCCTGGGGACCCCCATTTCCCACTTCCCCTTCTAGAGTCTCAGGTTGACGTGGCTGTATCGCATCGCCCTAGCCGCAGGTGCCTTCTTTCGCTGTCATTGGAGCGCATGCTCTGTACCCAAGAAGGCTCGCTCCTCCTGTAATAGTACCTCCCCCTTAAGAGAAAGGTTCTGCTCAGCTGTAGTGAGCTTAGGAGATCTAGGTTCCACACTTCAAGTCGGTTATTTGGAAGAACCCATTCCTCCTACCGGGCTTTGATTTGTCTGCCCATCAGGATTGCTGTAGTTTTGATCAGATGGGTTTGGAGGAATCTTTCCCGAGTCTAGGATTTATCCTGCATGCCCGAGGCTGCTCCTTTTGGGAAAAAGGATCCCGGGCTCATGGCGGCACCGGCACCCGGGGTAGGGTCGGAATGGGGGGTTGCTCTCATCTTCTCTTCCCGTTTTATCAACCCCCAAGGCTCCGCTGGTTGGAAACCTCCCGGAAGCCAAGCTGCGGAAAGTGGTGGATCAACTGGATCCGCAGCGGCTCTGGGATACTTACCTGCGTCCTCTGTTGATTGTGCGAACCCCGGGTAGCCCCGGCAATCTGCAAGTCAGAAAGGTAAAGGCGTCTCATCTTATCTCTAGGTTCTGACCAACGCCCTCACCCTCAGCCCTCTAGGGAACGGGAAGTAGACCTGCTGTCCAAGATCCCAAAGGAGGTAAAAGGCAGAACTGGGGCTTTGACAGGAGTCAGTCTGACTTTAGAGTCCCACATAACCAGCAGCTGCACTTCTCCCACCCAAAGCTAAGTATGTGCTAGGGACAAGCAATAGGCAGCCCCAGGTGGTGAGAGCCAGTGTGAGCTTCACACAGGTGGTGAAACTAAGGCCCAGAGACGTTATACATTTTCCCATAGGTTCCACAGCTAATAAGTGGTACCACATCACTATATTGCCTTCCAATACCATGTCTAATTCCACCTTATCTCTAATTTCTTTCTTTTTTAGTGGGTAGTGATACTGTAAATTGAACCCAGGGCCTTCACCCTTAGCTAAGCCACCATCACTACCCCTTTTAAAATTTTTTTTCAGACTATCTTTCTAAGTCACTAAATTGCTGGGGCTGGGTTTGACCTTGCAATCCTCCTGCCTCAGCCTCCCCAGTGCTAGAATTACAGATGTGTACCATTGCACTAGGCTGTTTCTTAACCTCTCTGGGACTTGGTTTCTGCCTCTGCTTTTAAAATGGGGTCATTCACTGACATTCTGTGCTCCATAGGCTTCTAGAACAGGGCTTGGCACATAACAAGAGTTGCTGAAGAATAAGCCAGGATTAGCATTGTTGGCATCAGGAGGTGGGTTACCCTAATATCTGGCACCCAGTAGGTACTGGGCAGAAGTGAGTCAAGGGAATAACTTAACCCTAAGTGGGACTTTTGACTGCTCTCTGTGGCTCAGGTCTCCCTACCTCCTCCCCAGTCCTTGTCCACCCTCCCACCTCTCTCTTGCCACTAGTTTCTGGAAGCCACACTGCGGGCCCTGACAGCTGGCTGGCATGTGGAGCTGGATCCCTTCACAGCCTCAACACCTTTGGGACCATTGGACTTTGGGAATGTGGTGGCTACGCTAGACCCAGGGGCTGCCCATCACCTTACCCTTGCCTGCCATTATGACTCGAAGCTCTTCCCCCCGGGCTCAGCCCCATTTGTGGGAGCTACGGATTCAGCTGTACCCTGTGCATTGCTACTGGAGCTGGCCCAGGCCCTTGATCTGCTGCTGAGCAGGGCCAAACAGCAGGTGAGGAACAGAAGTGGGGGAGGGATGGGCCATGTCCATGCTGGTCCATGTACCCACCTTGTCTTTCTTGCCTTTGTCATCCTTGTCTTCTGAATGTCAGATCCTTGGGCCTCTGCCCAAATCCTCCTGTGGCTCCTCGGTTCCAAGCATAAGCCAGAGTCTATATTGTCCCCTATAATTCTCTAGTTTCATCTCTTGCCCTTCACCTCTTGCTTGCTTTCTGCAGTTACACCCTCCCTCCAATCTCTCAAGCCCACCTCAGGACATTTGCACTTGCTCTTGGCTCTGCATAGAATGTTTTTTTTGGGGGGAGGTTCACTGTGTAGTCCAGGCTGACCTCAAAGTTGCATTCCTCCTGCTCAGCCTTCTGAGTGCTGGGATTATAGTTGTGTGCCACCCTACCTAGTGGTGGCAGAATCTTTTTTTTTTTTTTTAACTAGCATGATGCCTGTAATCCTAACACTGAGGAGACTGAGGTAGGAGGATTACTTTCTGCAATCTTTTCTACAATCCCAACCTACAACCTTCTACACAGAGTTCAAGGCCAGCCTGGGCTACATAGTGAGACCCTGTCTCAATCAATCAGCCAATCCATCAATAAATATTTTTTTCCTCCTTCCTGACTGACTCTCACCTTTTATTCAGGTATCTACTCCAAAGTTGTCCCTTCTAAGACCCCTTTGTAGCCTTCCTAAAATAAGTCCATTGGTTCCCAGCTGATCCTTGATGTTTTCTGTTGATTTGTTTGCCTGTCTCCTCAGCTAGGGTTAAGTTCCATGAAGGCAGGGACTCAAGATTCTTCTGTTTCTTGCTGTATCCCCTTGGTCAGAATATTGCCTGGCATCAAATGGGATATCAATACAAATTTGTGGAATGAACGCATGAATGGGAGTACAGATTATATCATGCTTCTCCTCCTCTAACACCTTCCATGGATTCCCACTTCCTCTATAACAAAGTCCAAGCCCCTCAGCCCTTGCTACCCGCCCCCAATTTCTGAAACTTCTCTGACCTGCTCCCTGGCCCCAGCCTTGGTTTATATTGCTCCCTTGATGGGGACTACTCTTCCCTCTGCTCCAGCATGCAGCCCCAGCCACCCTGGCCCAAAAGACCCAGAGCCCTCCCTGCCATGTCCCACTAAGCCCCTTCCTGTGCTCTCTCAGATCCCTGTTGTTCTTAGAAGCCTTTCTCCCAACTGCATGTCACTATTTGTATCATAATTTATTTGTGGGTCCCTCTCTCTCTTTTGCCAAACTGAGCTTGAGGAAAAAGTATCAGATCTAACCCTTATTTAGTTTTTATATGCCAGCCACTGTTCTGAGCCCTGGATCTGAGTCTCTTTGTGAACAAAACTGTCATTAACCCCATTTATAAATGATCAAGTTGATGCTTCAGGAAGTTGGTTACTTACTTATGTCTACAACACTAAGGTGCAGCTGGATGTGGATTTGAACTCGGGCCGCCTGCCTTCATCTGTGCTCTTGGCACTTTTGTACCAGTGAGGACATTGAGTTTGTCCTGTCCAGCTGTGCATGTGGGCAGGGCACATGGGTGGGTTGATTCCGAGGGCTGGCACTGAGCCGGCCCTGGTCATCTGCTCCCACAGGCAGCCCCAGTGACCCTGCAACTGCTCTTCTTGGATGGTGAAGAGGCACTGAAGGAGTGGGGACCCAAGGACTCCCTTTATGGCTCCCGGCACCTAGCCCAGCTCATGGCGTCTATGCCCCACAGTCCTGGCCCCACCAGGATCCAGGCCATTGTAAGATCAGGGTCCCACTGGGTTCTGGCGAGAGGGGGAGAAAGTGCAGTGGGGTTGGCAGGATTCCCTCAGCCCCCCTCCGGTCCTGGCTTCTCTCTAGGAGCTCTTTATGCTGCTTGATCTCCTGGGAGCCCCCAGCCCGACCTTCTACAGTCACTTCCCCCACACAGTCCGCTGGTTCCACCGGCTGCGGAGCATTGGTAAGCGTGAAGGCAGGGCCAGGCACCAGCCTGGGATGTGGGATGTGGGAAGCAGGGCCAGGCACATGTTCTCAATGGGCTCATCCAACATCCCCATCACCTCCCTGGTCTCTAAAGAGTCAGGACAGAATCACACACACATCCCATAGAGATCAAGTATAGTGATTATAAATTAGCTGCTCTGGGGCTGGGGATTTAGCTCAGTGGCTTAAGTGCCTGCCTGGCAAGCACAAGGTCATGAGTTTGATCCCCCCCCAAAAAAATAAATAAATAAAATTAAATAAAATAAAAAAATTAGCTGCTCTGGTGTGAGACAGCTCTGGTTTCAAGTGCTGGGTCTGCCTCTTATCCCTTGGGTTAAGAAGCTTCCATCAGTCTGAGCCTCAGTTTCCTATCTGTAAAATGGGCATGATCCTAATAATAATCTACCTCTAGACCAGAGGGATTAGGTAAGACCAGAAACTTAGTAAACCACAGGAAGGAGAAACACATTTATTCATGTTAGAATGACCAGTGCTTTATCTCTAGGACCTTATCCATGAACAGGGGACCTTTAACTGCTGAGAACTGTCTTGCTCTCTTACCCCAACCCTTATAGAGAAGCGTCTACACCGCTTGAACCTTCTGCAGGATCACCCCCTAGAAGTGATGTACTTCCAGCCCGGGGAGCCACCAGGCTCCGTGGAAGATGACCACATCCCCTTCCTCCGCAGAGGTACTGCCCTATGCAGGGACGAATGGGGACATTGTCTAAGGAAGTCACAGCTTGGGTTGGCTCTGGCTCCTTCCTAGTGAAGGAGTGGTGACAATTGTTCCCCTCTTCTTATCTCAGTGTTTCCATCTGTAAACTGGTATCTCACAGTCCTGAAGGCACCAAATGTGCTAATGTGTGCAAAGACTTGTTCAGAACAGTGTCAGTGTCCAGCACATGGAAGGCATTCAAGAAATGTTAACTACTATGATTCATGCTGCAATGGTTATAGCATGTATTCATTGTTTTGTATTTGAGACAGGTAGTTCAAGCTGGTTTTGAACTCACTATGTAGCCCGGACTGGCCTCAAACTCATGGTGATCCTTCTGGCTCAGTCTCCCAAGGGCTGGGATTACAGGCATGTGGCACCATCCCCAGCATAACATTTATTCTTGATTTTCTTTCAAGGCCCTGGTAGCTCTGTAGAATCACAAAGAAACTTCACAAAATGTGCAGTCGTATTTAAAGGCCTATTGAACTGTCTCTGGGACCCTCACCCCCTGATCCATGAACAGGGGGCCTGTGCCTTCTTGAGAGCTAAGTCTTGCTCTCTCACCCCTATCCACTATAAAAGGGTATAGGGGTACACCTCTCTGTAAGGGGTAGGCTGTCTGCATGATTTTTACAAAGTTCATACATAACTTTTATGCATAGTCAGAGTTAAAAGCATTTGGTGTAGGGGTTAAGAATGTGGGTTTTAAGGCTGGGGATTTAGCTCAGCGACATAAGTGCCTGCCTTGCAAGCACGTAGTAATGAGTTTGATCCCCTGGTACCAAAAATAAAAAGAATGTGGGTTTTAGCTGGGCATGGTGGAGCATGCCTGTAATCCCAGCACTCATGAGACTGAGGCAAGAAAAGGCTGAGGCAGGAGGATTGCTGAAAGTTTGAGGCCAGCCTGAACTACAAGAAGACCTTGTTTTTTTTTTTTTAAAAAAAAGCTAGATATGCTAGTGCAGGCTTATAATCCCAGCACTTGGAAGGCTGAGGCAGGAGGATTGCCTCAAGGTCAAGGCCTGCATGGGCTACATTAGTGAGTTCAAGGCTAGCCTGATCTGCATAGTGAGATCTTTCTCAGGAAAAAAAAAAAATCCAGGGTCTCACACATGCTAGGTAAGTGCTCTAGCACTAAGGTTGTAGAATGGACAGGTCTTGAGTTCTAGAATCTGCACTTGCCACTGGTTGACTTAAAGCAAATCAGTCTCCCTGAACCCCATTCCTCCAGGAAAGTGAGGGTATATACACAGACCAGCACATATGCATGTGTATATTCATGAGAGGATTATGGTGAGTTCCATAAAATGCCTGCTTACACAGTCTTGGGGCACAGCAGGTGCTAAAAACTGCTTTGAAAAACTTGTCATCTTCCAACAAGAGTATCTTTAGAATGCCTTATTGTTTGTTTGTTTTTTCAGGGCTGGGGACAGAATCTAGGACCTTGCCTATGCTAGGCAGGTGCTTTACCACTGGGCTACACTCCAAGACCCAACTATGCCTCCTTTACTGATTCGCTCAGTGAACATGAGGGAAATTTGGGGCCACTTGGGTAACACAGTGAGACTCCATCTCAAAAAGTAAAATGAAGATAATGATAGAAACTACCTACCTTAAAGGGCTCACTGAAAGGATAGAATGGTTCATTTGTGTGTCCTAGCAGCTAGAATACAGCAGCACACAAGTAGGGTATAAGGGATGTTACAGAGAAGACAGGCCTCATTAGACCTAGCATGGAGGACCAAGGACATCCTCCTCCTCCTCCTCTGATCTCTTCACAACCCATTAATTCTGAGTTTCTCTAATTCGTTATAGAAACAACCTGTACCCTCACACACTTCATGGTCAAGGCTTAGTGCTGGAAGAGAATTTTTTTGGGGCGGGTAAGGGTACCCACCTTACCCCTGGCTGGTGTTTGTGGTGGGATACAGGCCTGATGGGATCTCCTCTCACCCACAGGGGTTCCAGTGCTGCACCTCATTGCCACGCCCTTCCCCTCTGTGTGGCACACGCCTGGTGACACAGAGGCCAACCTCCACCCACCCACTGTGCACAACCTCAGCCGCATCTTAGCCGTGTTCCTGGCAGAATACCTGGGGCTGTAGCCCAAGGCACCTTGCTCTGCAGGAGCAGCACCCAGAGGGATGTGCCCAGGGTGCCTGGCGTCGGGGGAGTCAGACCGGGCCTAGCCCAGGGCGCTGGCTTCTTTTCTACTACTAGGAAGGACCCACTTTTGACTTTTGTCAAGCTGTCACACTTCAGGGACTTGGAAGGGACCACTGTGGAGGTGACAGCCATAAAGTAAAAAGAGCTTGGCCCTTTCCTGAGGTAAACGCTTGGTCTGAAGGTTTGCAGCAACCATATGCTGTGCTTTCAATCAGCAAACTGTGATGGCATCTGGACTAGCACCACCCAACTTAAAGAATCTTCTGCTACTTAAAGTTCATGCATCAGTTCATGCTTCAGAACTACAGCCTGGCTACTGCCTGCGTCCAAACCTGGTTTCAGAAATGGGAACCACAGAGATGCTTTCAGCAGTCCAGATTATGCCTGAGCTAGAGGGCTACAAACCAGTGTTTTGAGGGGACTAGAGATCCCAGTAGCAGGGCAAAACATCATTCAACGAGTCTCCTCACTGCATGAGGGAATTTTCCAGAGTCAGACAGAATGCAGCGGTTCCCACAGTTTTTTATCATGGAACCTCGCAGAACTAGGGTACCACATAAGATACTTGTGAGAAACCCTGATGTGGAAAATTTGACAAGCTTTCTGATAGGAATGGGTCAGAGCTAGATTCACTGAAAAGCAGTAACCCCAAACCTTCCTTTCCTGTGGGTACAGCAATGAGATGGTGGCTGTACCTGCAAGGTCAGGGAAGAATTTCTGCCAGCCACACCTTTTCTTCTGGGTCAGCTGGGAGCTTTTAAGAAATGGATTTAGCTCAGCAGCACAGTGCCTGCCTGACAAGCATGAGGTGGTGAGTTCAGGATTCCCAGTACCAGAAGAAAAAGAAAGAAAGAGACGGAGATTTGAAAGTCCCACTTCAGACTTACTGTACCAGCACTCCAAGGAGGGCTGCGATTCTGTAACAAATACCTGCGGGCATGTTTTAACCACTGTTTGGTACTTGGTGTCCTTTTTTTTTTTTTTAATTCAGCGTTCTACTGTGTAGCCCAGAATGACTTTTGGACTCATTTTGGGACATGCTGGCCTTAAGGCACAGTATGGTACATACTCAGCTATTTAGCAAACCTAGTGAAAGTAAAACCTTTCATGAGGGAGCCAAGTCTGGGAGCAGCTCTGTAGTAGGATTGCCAGGCAAGTGCATGCAAGGTCCTGGGTTCTACCTGTAGCTAAGGTGGAAGATTAAAAACTGGAGGGTGAGCTGAGTATGGGGGTGCACACCTGTAACCCCTGCACTTAGGAGGCTGAGGCAGGACGATCATTGCATATTCCAGGCCATTGTGGGTTACATAGTAAATTTAAGGGGCTGAACTGCTTAGCAAGACCTTGTCTGGAAAAAAAAAAAATCTTTTTGAGACAGGGTGTCACTATGCAGTTCAGGCTGCCCTTAAACTATGTAGCACAGGCTGGCTGGAACTCGAAGTGATCCTTCCCTCTCAGCCTCTGAGTGCTGGGATTACAGGCATGTGCCACCATGTCTAGCAAAATATTTTAAGTAAGTGAAGGTGAAAGCCATCTGCAGGCTGCAAATGACTCAATAAATTCGAGGACCCAAAGTCAGGTTATCCAATGAGAAAGGATGAAGAATCCTTGGTTCAAGTTCTTCTATAGTGGCTGACATGTCAGGGAACTTGAGCTCTTACAGCAAGTTCATGGGTACAGTCTCTGTTCTCACTATACAGATGAGGAGGCTGAAGACTCAGTTGTCCAGAAAACCTAGCACCTCACCCCTAGCTGTGCTCCTGGCCCCGGTCCCACCTCCCTTCTCCGGATCACTGGTGCTGCATGAAGCTGGCCAACATGAAGTGGTATGTAGCATGTAGCCTTTAACTGACTTGCCCTGCCCTGTACTGACATTGAACCTAGGACCTTTGCCCCAAGCTACTGCCCTATCAAACCTGTCGTTTGTTTTTTTTTTTTTAGAACTCTTGATACAGGCTCTTCCTACAGCCCTAGGTTGGTGAGGCTGGGCTTGAATGTGCACTTTTTCCTCAGCCTCCCAGAGGGCTAGGACTACCTGGCTTTTAAATGGCTTTCTTTGAATCTCCAGTGAGGCTTGTTAGATTCACTACAGATGAGCTGATGTCTGACAAGGTGATGGTTCCCCAGGTACCAAAGCCAGCAGGCCCTGCAGCTCCACTCTGCTTGACACATGACTCCTCCACGGACCCCTTTACTTCATGGAGACCCTAGCTACTTTTGGAAGCATGGCTGCTGAACACTGTAGATGGATGTTTCACGCATTGGTCTTTTGAGGAATTATTAGCACAGGCTGAGTATCCTTAATCTAAAAATATCAAGTGCTCCAAACTCCCAAAACTTTTTGAGCAGTAAATTCCATACCTGATGTCCAGTGACAGGCTGCAGTTACAATGCAGATGCAGCCAGGTGAGGTGGCACATAGCTGTAAAGCCATAATTCTAGCACTTTGGAGGCTGAGGCAGGAGGATTGTGTTTCAGGTCAGCCTGCACTACACAGTGAGTTCTAGGCCTGCCTGAATTTGTTATGCAGCCCAGGCTGGCTTCAAACTTATGATCCTCCTGTCCTAGCCTCCAGAGTGCTGAGATTACAGTAATGTACCACCATGCCCAGATTCTTAAATATTTAAACAGTTTTAGCGGGGTGTTTTGGTGCACACCTGTAATCCCAGTGCTCTGGGAGGCTGAGGCAGGAGGCCCCCAAATTTGAAACTTTGTCTCAAAATAGTGAGTGGGGCTTGGTATGCAGCTCTGTGCAAAGGGCTGGGTTCAATCCTTACTACTATAAAATGAACAATTGAGAGTTTAAGATAATGTTACAATCTGACCAAGTCCCACCACCTGAAGCCTTATGGTTCTATCTTGGGGAGTATTTCTGCTGGTTCTTTTTCATACTTTACTTTCATGCCTATTTGCTATTTATTGTCTGAAAAATTAACACATGGGGATTCTATTCTTTGTCTTGAGATAGGGTCTGGCTATATATATAATTCAGGCTAGGCTTGAACTCACTTTGTAGCCCAGGCTGGCCTCAGACTCACACCAATCCTCCTGCCCCAGCCCTCTGAGTGCTGGGATGACAGGTATGCACCACCATTCCTGGCTTATTTATGGGGGTTCTAGATGGCAGCTTCTACCGCTGTTCCTGCCAGCAAAACGTACCCTGGATGACACAGGGGCTGAGCCTGGCTATCCAGACATTCTCAGAGCCGATTTTTCCTCTGGCCTGGTGCTCCCCTCTGTGGTCATCTTCCTTGAATTCGCAATTTTCTGGGATCCCCATGCCTCTCCATTCCTGAGGTTCCCCACTCTGGTTAGGATTGTGGTTTTGACTTCGACCTATTTGTCCCGATCAGGCTGCCAAGGAGGAGACTAGAGTTTGTCCACATCAGCAGATGCTCTGGTGGCTCCAGGGCCCTTAAACTTTTGGCCTGGTGGGTCCTTAACGTATTTTAGGAGCTATGTGATGCTTTTAAGGAAATTTCTGAAGTCAAATCGTTTTCAGCAGGAGGACATAAGTGATCTAACCTATCCTTCATGCAAAACTAAGGTCTCAAAAGCCAAGCCAAGATTCAGATAGGTCTCCTTAAATCCTCAAATCTAACCCTTGAATACTGTGATATCCTACTCTGGAAACTGATTCCCTAATGAAAATGTCAGAGATTGCATGGGTCTTCTCAATATGCACTCTTCTTTCTTTTATACTTAAAAGATGTCTTACTCCCCCTCTTTTTAACTTAATAAAAACAAGTGAGAAAGTATTTTAAAACTTTAGTTACAGGGATCTTTACTAGCAAAGTTTGGTTGGGCAACTGCTCCCAGCTAGAAGACTCCATTTCCCAGCCTCCCTTGCAGCCTTGTGTATGACTATGCACTGACCAGTAAGGTGCATATGAAAGTACATGGTACAGTACTAGAGGAAGGGGGCTCCCCTGCCTACAGAAAGGGGGTGGTGGGAGTTCCCACAGCCATCTCAGACTACAAGGATGAGGGCAACAAAGAATGGTAGGTGGGGCTGAGGATTTAGCTCCTGCCTGCCTGGCAAACGTGAGGTCATGAGTTTGATCCCCAGTATCACAAAAAAAAAAAAAAGCAGGTGAGCTGAGACAGGCATGTGGGGAGGCCCACCATAGTTGCTTAACACTGGATTTTTAAAGAAATAAGAACCATCTTCAAATCACTACTATTTTGAGATTTTCAAATCGAAACCAGCACAGATGAGAAGAGTCAAAAATAATCTCAGGCTGAGGAATTTGGCTACCGATCCCTTTGGTACCTTTCCCATCCTACTATGCAAGGGCCCCTAGCTCTCTTCTCCTCAACTTCCCTCCCTCAACAACACACAGACCAGTCTGGGCCAAGCCTTATAAATATTGATTTTATAGAAAGGACCAATTCAAAAATTGGCCAGACGCCACATGCTAGAATCTTCCAGAACCACAATGATGGAAAAACAAAAACAACAAACCCCAAACAGAACAAACAAAAATACCCCAGACCAAACCGCCTGAAACTAAAGGTTCCAACTGACCAAAAGGTTCTAAAGAAACTTGTGGTTGGTTTGGGGTGAAGAAAGCCCCAACACCTCAACAAGTACCCAGAGTGGAAGAAAAAAACACTTAGAAATTCAAACCCACAGTCCCTGCCCTCCATGCTGCTGAGAGAAAGGCAAAGGGCTTCACAGCTTTACTGGGTGAGGAGCATTGGCAAAGCTTAAATAACGGGAGTGGGTGGGAGCTGTACTTACGGGACTTTTTCCCTTCCCCATAGAGGAAGGGGAGACTGGTAGCTTGTAGTTAAGAGAAAGCAGTAATTTTTATTTCTCCAGTGGGGAAATCATCTAGAAATGGTAGGCTGCCAGGAAAAAGTGCCAAATTTGACGTGTGATCAGATGGCCCCTAATTCCAAAAGAGGTGAGCCCTGGAGCAGGAGCAAACAGTTCCAGAGGCAAAAAGCTGGGGGGATGGAGGAGGCAAAGAAGGGGAGCCAGTCTGGGGGGAAGCCTTAGATGGTACCAAAATTAGCTGCCGTCTGCTCCCTGCTGGTGGGTCCCTGGAGTATAGAGAGTGGCAGGGAGGGTGCTGGGGCTGAAAGAAGGAAGAAATTGAGATGCTGATAAAAAACACCCTACTTGAGGGTCTCTGGCCCTGGGTCAAAAAGAATAGAAAACCAACAGAGGTCAACCAGTGTCCTTCTGGGTCCCCCGCGAAGCTGGTCTCAGTTCTGGTGGGGGAATCAACACTGCCCAGATGGGGGGGTTGTGGGCTGGTGGCCCAGTCCAGACCCTGGCTCCCGGGGGGGGGGGCGGTCCTGGTGGGCTCCCCCTCCCCTCCCCGGCTTCACCTCCCCTCCTCCCGGCCCGCTCTGCCCCCACCCAGCCCGTTGCAGGGCAGCACCCAGTTGTTATCGTGCAGGCCTAGGCGGCAGCCCGGCGTCTCTCGATCAGCTCGGCGGCAGCACATCCAGTAGGAACGTCCATAAGGCAGGTCGTGATGGTAGGGCTTGGGATGCCAGCGGCACAGGGACACGTCGCCCTTCTCGTATCTCTTGCGGCACTGCTTGCAAGGGTCATCACGGTAGAGTGGGTCCCGGCTCCAGCGTGAGTCCGTAGCACGCACACCAAATGCCTCAATGATGCCCTTGAAGTGGTGGCAGGTACACTTGAGGGCTGCCAGGGCCCGTGTGGGCAGGAAGCTGAAGATCTTGACCAGCACGTGCTCCGGCAGCAGCAGCATATACTGTCTCGGCTCCAGCAGCCGCTGGATCTTGAAGCGGATTTCCAGGAAGTCATGCGACACATGCCGGTAGAGGCGGCACAGGGAGGTGTCCACAGTGCCCTCAGCATCATCTGGGCCTGGCACTGTGGTGGGTGTGTCAGCTGGAGGGGGTTCGGGGGGCCCATCTGGGCCCCGGGACTGGAGGAAGAAGAGTTGGCCGGGCGGAGGGGGCTCCTCGGGGCTGACTGTCAGGCACACAGTCTCCTCCTTCACGTTCTTGGTGCCGTCCTTGCCGAAGAAGACGCACTCGTCCACCACGCCAGTCACCACCACATCCACATGGAAGCCTGAGGCTCCACAGTCCCGGGCAGGGGGTGGTGGGGGTGCCGGAGGAGTGTCCTCGGGCCTGGCAGGGGCTGGGCTTTCACCCTCGCTGGCTTCATCCGCCCTGGCTAGCAGGAACTCCACATTGCTAGGAAGAGCATCCCGGGAGGGACTGATGAGCTGGTACAAGTCACAGGTGATCTTGTCCTTGGCTCTGGCCCCGGGCCCAGGACTCCCAGGGTAGGCACAACCAGGCCGGCCCCCACTCCCATTGGGTAAGCTGCCATCTGGCGCTCGGGGCTCCCGGCCATTAGAGATGCGGAAGGCAATGCGCACCTCACCAGGGCCAGGCCCAGGCCGCTCTTCCTTACGGAGGCCCTTGGTTGGAGGACTGTCCCGCTGGGCCTCAAAGTGGGCCACTGCCTCAGCCACACGGCTGCAGTCACTGGCACCGGAACGCCTCTCAGGCCCCAGCCCCTTAGCAGGTCCACCCTGGTCAGCTGACACAAAGACCACAGGTGCTGGGGTGGTGGGGCGCGGATAGCTCTGAAGGGCCAGGGCAGCCCTCTGTTCCACCAGGGCCACCATCTCAGCCACAGAAAGGAGGTCTACATCCTCCCCGGCTGAAGTGGGACCCCCCTCAGCAGCAGGGGTTCCCTCCCGGCCCCCTGGGTCTGGAGGAGCCCTGGTGGACTCAAGACAGCGCCTCCTCCTCTTGGCCTTGGAGCTGTCACTGCCCCAGTGCCCCTTGACCTTCATGGAGCTGGCCCGGCTACCTCCACCACACTGGTGTGCCACGAAGAAGGCCACCTTCTCCTTGGTATTCCCGGGCTTGATGACATACCATGTGTCTAGTAGGACTCGACCTTCGTCGCCCGCGGCAGAGGTTGAGAGGAGTGGAGTGGCCTGAGAGGTGGGAGCATCAGCCAAGGTGGGTGGGGTGTTCTCCGAGTGCACGGGCCCATGGTCTGGCTCAGGCCCGCTGCCAGGCTCAGGGCAGGCTGCCGGCTTGAGCACAGCTGAAGGTGGGCGTGTCTGGTTCTGGGAGTAGGTGCCAAAGGGCCGGGGGCACCAGAGCTGAAAGGGCAGGAGACTGCCACGGTCCATTCTGGGTGTGAGAGCAAACAGGCAAGGAGTCACCGGACCTCAGGACCAGGATGGTGGGGGGCTCCACGTGTCACCTGGAGACAGGGAAAAGAAAGTTGGCAAAATAACAGGCTTTCTTCCCAGGATTCCTCTGCTATCTCAATCCGTCTGGAAAGAACAAACCAAATGAGATGGTCACCAGCCATCCTGGTGTGCATGAGGCTGTGTGAAGCTTGGTGATATAGCACCTGCCTGGCATGAGAGGGGCCCTTGCTTCAGTCCAGCACCACAAACCAAGAGACAAAAACAAAACCAAACTCTATTCCTTCCACACTGCTCAGTTAAGCAGACAGCTGGGATCTCTGAATGGAGCGTAACCCTAACTGGTTGCTTGCTCAGATCCCAAAGATCCCATGCTACTGCCACAGTGCCTTTGCCAGCAGTTCAGACTCCTGCTGCCTGACTTTTAAACTTAAGTGACAGTATCCACTGGCAGAAAACAGGCTCCTCCCTCTCCTCTTTGTCACCCAGTAGGCAGTTCCTGGGGTTGGGGGAGACACCACAAGACTTTCCAGCTCTGCCTACAGCTAGTGGCTGCTTGAGCCCACAGAGGAAGAAAAAAGGTGGGCTAGGTAGGAAATGAAAACCTGAAGTCAGATGAGATAGACCCTTAAGAAACTGGGGGTTTTTTTGGGTGGGGGGAGCAGGGCCTGAGAATCTCTTAGAGCTGTGCATTCTCACCTAGAAAACCCACATCCTTGCAAAGGCTCTCTGGAATTTCACTGAATTGCAGTAGACCGAGGCTTTGCATGGGTAAGGTTACACAGCTAAGGCCACAGTGGATCTGGAGCAAAGCCAGCTTCTCAAACTTCTTTCTGAACTCTTCGGTTTAGGGCTATCTTGAAAGTGGCTATTTTATTTTTTATGTACAAGGCCTAATCTGGAGGCACCTTTGGTAATGCATCACATATAACTACTTTCCACTACACCTTCTACTTACTGGTAAGTAGCAGAGACCTCGGTCTCAACTTTTTCTTAGCCCACCTCCTTCCAGAGAGCTCAAAAAGAAACTTTGCAAATCTCAAGCCTTCCACAAGCCTACCGACCAGATCAGGTCAGTGAACACTGGGTCAAGGGCCAAACCCAACTATTGTACACATCAATAAAAGTTTTACGAAACACATGTTTACAGCTGCTTTCATGCTACAAAAACAGTGCTGTACCAGACTGTACACGGCCTGCAAAGCCTGCAATAGTCATTATGTGGCCCTTTATGGGAAAAATTTGCCAACTCTTGCAGTATATATAGACTGTCCCTCTAAATGTGGGCAATTCTAGATCATCTGACACCATTCAAATTTGAGACAGTCTCTAAATAGACATTAGTAACAAAAAGAGCCCCAATCCTAACTCCTTATCTCCCCCCATAATCCCCAACCAGTTCCTTCATCTCCAGAATCTTAACACTCTCCCCCAAACATCCAGACCATTTCAAATCCTCCTTCAAACACCCAAACCTAAAAACACCCCCCAGCACAAAAGGTCATAATTTCAAAGGACTTCCTATCAATCAAATCTGCCAAGCTCATAAATGCCTGTCTCCTAACTCCTACATTCACCCCAAACACTCCCACATTGTCCTTAATTCCAGTCTCCCAACCCGAATACTACACGAAAGCTCCTTTACATTAAAGACAAATCCCAAACCAAATAAGCACTTCTCAAAGCCAAGAGAGACCCCAAAAGAAACCTCACAAATGTTACAACTGCAGTCGAGTGCTTATTGCAGCGTGTACTGGGCACTCTGAACAACTGCTGTCCCCAGGAGGCGGTGTTAGTAGCTTCTGCTTCCAAATGAGGTACAGAAAGATTCATCTCCTCTCGGGTCAGACATGTAGAAAAGTCAAGACAGATGAGCCCTGACGTTCTGGCTCAGAACTCTTACTCTTAGGTTCCCTGCTCCCCTGCCCGGGACTAGGTGTCTTTGCACTCAGCCACACACCACCCCCCTTTTTAAATTTTTTGTTGTCATTGAGACAGGACCACCCTAAACCGCCAGGCTGCCCAGCGGGCTTCAACTTTCTACCTTCCTGCCACCGCCATCCAGTATGCTGGGATCACAAGCGTGCATCACCATTTCTGGCTCCTTGCTTCTAAATCTCTCTAGAAACCCCCAAATACTAAACCTACCAAACCCCCAAACCACAAAGGAGACTCCCAACACACAACCAAACCTCGCACATTACAAAAGAACTCGAATCCCAAGGCGCCCTTTAAGCTCAAGGGAACCCCAAAGTACTCCCTACACCTCCGCAACTTTCCCAAGACCTGAAATTTGACTTGAACGCAAAAACAGCCCCCAAACTTAGTAGCCTCCCCTCCAAAAGAAATCTTCCAAACCCCTCAGGTGACCCGCGAAAGCTAGACACGCCCCCAAAGCGCCGTCACCTTCAACCGGGCACACGCATGCGCCAGACGAGAACTAGAGCCCGCCCCCACGTGCGAGGGCAGGCGTGAGGACTACCTTTCCTCCGCCCCGCCCCTTTGTTGACAGGCGCGCGCGTGACGCTCTCAACCAATAAGCGGCCTCCAATTGAGGCCGTGTCCATATAAGGAAACCCTTGGCGAAGGGGCCCAACTTCGAAACGGGGAGGAGTAGGCAAGGTGACGGGAGGGGGTGGTAAAATAGAAACAGCCAGACATAAGGGAGCGTGGAACAATTCCCAACATCCAGCTAAACGGAGGAGATCCAGCCAGGACAGAGGCCATGGCACCAAAGGAAGGCTTATTACTGGACGGTCCCAGCCCTGATTGACAGACAAAATTTAAAGAACCAGGGGTCCTGGAATCGAGAACGCTGGGTCAGAAAGCAGCGCTAGCAAAGGGCTTACAGTACCTAACTCTGTTTGGGAGCTGTGGAGGAACCAAGATTTCCCCTGGGAAAAACGGCACCAGAATCACCTCACCTTTAAAAACAAATGGTTAGGGCCAGAGATTTAGCTGTACACTGCGCCTGCCTGGCAAGCGCGAGGTCCTGATTCAATTCCCGGTACCAAAACAGACACAGACACAGACACACACACACACAGACACAGACACACACACACAGACACACACACACACACACACACACACACACACACACACACACACACGAAAATCGGCAGAGCCCTGTGGGGGTCCCCATATCACTGAATCAGAGCCTCTGAGCCTGGTATCCAAGGCCCAGGCCTTGTGGCTACGGACACCTATCCTTTCCCTCTTTCAGGCCAGATGCCTCAACCTGACTCAGTACAGGAAAACAATAGACAATAACTCCACAAGGACTTTTAAGCTCTAATTCTTTTCATTTAAAATTCATACTACAAGCAGTGTTTCTGGTCTAGAGCCTTTCTATGCCAGGTGGGAGTCAATGAAGGCCCCTGTCCAGGTGTCTCCTGGCTTCAACTACCTGCCCAGCCTTGCCTGCTTCCAGCTATCCTGGAAAGACCAATCCAGAAACATTCCCCTGTCCCTGCTTGGAAACTTCCATGGCTACCCAGTGCCCTCTGGAAGGCCAGGTGCCTTACCCACCCAGCCTTATCCCTACCCACTCCTTCATCCCCACACTCAATACCCCAGTGGAGCCTGGTGGGCACCTGACCTGGCATACGGAGTATTGAGAAAACGCAGGGCTTGTCTAATCCTCAGTATTATCTCCATAGCATGGATGAAGAAACTGAAACCAGCCTGAGGTCATGAAGAATCGTTGCAAGTTGGAGCAAGGTATGAAGCCAGGAAATCTGATCCGGTCACTACCTGTCCTGCTTTGCGTGGCTTCCCTTTATATTCCCTGGGGTTTCGGTGCAGCATCCCCTCCTCCAGGAAGCTCACCCCTCAGGCTGACGCAGGCTCCACCCTAGGTTATTTGCTATCTATTTCTGAAAGTCACTGAATTCCTCCCTTCCCTGGTCTACATTTGCTGTTCCTGCAGACTGCAATGTATTCCCCTAGATCTCCACTTGGCTCAGTTTCTTACTTTACTCAGGTGTTTGCTCAAGTGTAATATTATATAGGGAGGCCTTCCCTGAGCTCCCTTCTGGAAACTACTGCCCATGCAGAGGAATGACCTCCCCATCCCTTCATCTCATCCCAGTCCTGCAACTAGCTCTGGGTCATCAAGGACAAATCCATCTCTGGATTGTACAGAGGTGAAACCAAGGTCAATTCTAAAATATCCCCACCCAGAAGAAGAAAACCAAAAAGATGGAAAAAGGCTCACCAAGCAAATGGGGGCCAAGAGACAAGTAGAGCAGTGACAGCACCATTACTACCACTAATAATAATAAAGCTGAGTGTGGCGGAGCATGGCCATAATCCCAGTACTCAGGAGGCTGAGGCAAAAAAATTGTGGCATGTTCAAGGCTATCCTGGACTATATAGTAAGTTCAAGAACAGCCTGATCTACATAGTGAGACCCTATCTCTACATACCTAAATAAATAAATAAATTGAAAAAACCTGGCAAAGATGGTGCCAAACTGATCCACTATATAAAAGTTCTCAGCTTGCATGATCCTAATACTTTCAAAACACATAAATCAGAAAACAATCATCACAGCACATGACAGCCCTAATCCTGTAAAATGACAAAAGAGAATTGTAATGTAATTGTAACATCTCTCAGAATAGATTTCATGAGAAAATAAAATTAGCAAGGACCCAAGTCACACAAGCTATGCCCTGATGGAATGCCCCCCAACAATTAGAGAATCCTCATGTTTACATCCTTCAGTGTACATAGAACATTTGCAAAAACTTGTCTCAGACATTCAACGAGGTCTGTGTGCTACTGCTGTCTTGGGCACTGGGGATGCACGGGTGACAATGACAGCAACAGAAAGAGCTCATGGGAAAGGGGGAAGACATCCAAGTAAACCATTATAACCAACAGGAATATATTCATCACAATGGCAGTTAATACCAGAGCACTTGCTGCGTGCCAGGCCCTGCTGTGAGCACTTTTCAAAGATTTAACCTATTTAATCCTCAGTCTTCTTTCTATTTTTCATGGCATGCTGTTATGGTTTATATCTCTATGTCCCCCCAAAGCCCCATGCGTACACAGATGGGACACTTGTGAGCTGACTGGATCATGGGAGCAGGATCCCTACAGCTTACAGGTAAGTGTGATTTGGGAGGTGACGAGGTCCCAGGCGGGTGGTCGCTAGGGCCATGGCCTGGAAGAGTCTCACTCTCTCCCTGCACCCTTAAGCATTCTCTGTGCTTCCTGCCTGTCCAACTTTGAGCAATTCTCCTCTGCCACACAGTCCTGCCTTAGAGCCAGGCCATTATGGACTGAAACCTATCCAACTGCCACCAAAAATAACCTTCTCCCCTTTAAATTTTGAGTGTTAGGTATTGTGTTTCAGTGATGAGAAAGTAACTGTGTCAAAGACAGGAAACTGAGGCATAGAACACCTGAGAAATAGCCCTTGTTTGGCGCTTTTATCCCTGTTTAAAATGCTCTTCCTCAGCTTCCCGACCCTGAGTCCTCTGATTTAAAAGCAGAGTTTCTCCTCCCAAAAGACACACACATATTCATTCCTTTATCCTGATTTAGTTTTCTCCTTAGCACATATATATATCAAAGATTTAAAAATTTTTGTTTAGCAGGAAAACTATCTTCCTTAGTAAAATGAAGGCGGCTCAGTGCCAGCATTTTTGCCCATGACTTCTCCAACTTCCGGAACAGTGAGTGCCAAGTGCCTGGGGCAGTGGCCACATGGGATCCCCTGGGAGTTAGGTGGCCAAGCAGACTCTCGTCCCTACCCAGGGCTGCTGGAGCAGAAAGTGCACTTGAACAAGCTCTTTGGGCCACTCATGGCTAAGCAATGCCCCAGCGCATCTCCTGTGTACAATACACATTTGTTTGAATGAATAAAGGAAAACAAAAAGTGAATAAAGGAACCTCCTACCAGCCATCCTGCCCAGCTTCTGCTCTAGCCAGCATCCCCAGTGGAAATCCTGTCCCATGAGTGAAGGACACCACCGCCTCCAGGAAGCTGTCCTGGTACTTTCCCAAGCAACAGGTGATCGCTTCCTCTGGAGGCTTTCTCTTGTACCACCTGCTAAATGGCAGTGCTGAGGGACCAGGCCCCTCTCCTACCAACCTGTGGATTTCAGGAATCTGAGATCTCTCCCCAGAAGCGGTTCCAGGCTCTGTCCCTGGTTCCCCAGGCTGACTTAGCTCTTGGATTTCACCCTTTCCATGGTAGCCTGAGGGATCTTTCCAAACAAGCTGGATTGCTTCAACCCTATCACGTCCCCACTTCAAGTGCTCTGTGAAGACATGCAAGGACTCAAAACAGTGCAGGTCCCGTGAACCCTTTCTTGCAAAGTAGCTAGAGCAATTGCTTCACCAACATGAAGAAACAACCGGGCATGGCAGCACATGCCTGTAATGCCAGTATTGGGGAGGCTGAGGCAGGAAGATAGCCTCAAGTTCAAGGCCAGCCTGGACTTCACAGTGAGTTCAAGGCCAGCCTGGACTAGTGAGATCCTGTCTCAAAATAAAAACAAAACAGAAGCTAAGAAGTCTGATGGTAGTGTTGGACAGACAAAACAGAAACAAAACACAGCACAGGGCAGGGCAGAGAGCAGGTGCTCACGGAACACACTTGCCTAAACTAACAAGAACTGGTGGCAGGAACAGCAACAACAAAAGAATTAGTGGCAGGATATCAATGCTGTGTTCCTTCCTGGTCCAGTTCTTTCTTTCTTTCTTTCTTTCTTTCTTTCTTTCTTTCTTTCTTTCTTTCTTTCTTTCTTTCGTTTTCAAGACAGGGTCTCATTATGTAGTCTGGCTGGTCTTGAACTCACTATGTAGCCCAAGCTGGCCTAGAACTCTTGGGAATCCTCTTGCCTCAGCCTCCAGAGTGCTTGCATTACAGGTGTATACCATCAAGCCCAGCTGTTCTTGTTCATTCTATCTCCCAGTCCTACTGCCCCTTAGTCTGCAGTCCAGGCCACGGCACACCTTTCTGCAGGCTTTCATCTGCAGGGTCTGCTGGCCTCCCTCGCTCTACTTCCTTGACTAATAGCTCCCTGAGGATGAGTACCGCCCAAGCCCTCAAGATCCAGAGATCCTGGAAGTAGACAAGGTCAGCTGGATTTCAGCTTTCCTGTTTCAGTGGGGTGTCATCACAGGCAAGCTGCTTAAACCTCTGTGCCTCAGTTTCCTGTACTGTAAAATGGAGATTCAGGGCTGTAGTTCCATAGCACAGCATTTGCTTATCATGTGCAAAGTCCTGGGTTCCATCACCAGCACCACAAATAAAATGGACATGACAGCACCCACCCCTGGACTGGCTGATCATTTAGTGCCAACCTGGTTACAAGGAGAGTTTAATATTCAGATGCCAGGATAATGAAGAAAAAGCAGGGCTATGAAAGGATCTGCCTGGCAAGCACAAGGTCCTGAGTTCAATATATGGTACCAAAAAAAAAAAAAAATTCTATGAGGCCTGGTATTGTGACCCACATCTGTTATCCTAGCACTCTAGGAATCTGCAAGTTCTAGGCCACCCTGGACAATTTAGTGACTTTGCAAGACCCTGTCTCAAAATAAAATTAAGGTTAAAAAAACAAAACAAACAAACAAACAAAAAACCAGGTCAGGGATGTAGCTCATCATGAAGGTTCTGAGTTCAGTACCTAGTACCACAATAAATGAATAAATAAGGGCTGGGGATGCAGTTCACTGAGCGAGCACCTGCCCAAGGAGCATAAAGCCCTAAGTTTGATAGCCCTAAGAAAAAGAAACAAATAATAATAACTTTTAAAAATCTAAGAAAGCAGAGACAAGCAGGCAAAGTGGGCATAAGATGCTGAAAATGAATCAGGAACAGAGAAATCCAAACCTTGAAAATGAGCACAAGGCCACCACTGCTGCTAAAATGCCCTGGTGCTATAACAACAGCAAACTCTCAGAGGCCTGGGACCAGCTGCATCCAGTCCTGGTGCTGACATATAGTAGGTGCTCCTCTCACACTTTCACACTATAAACAAATGAACCCCCACATTCCAGAAAAGGACGCTGAGGTCCAAGAGTTAAGGTTACACGACCCATGAGAGATGGAGCCAGGATTCAAATCCATACACTCTAGCTCCAGAGCTGGTGATTAAGCCAGTTTGAGGGAGAAGAACAAACATCACAGATGGACCTCATTCTTAATAAGAGCTTAATACACATGAAGCATTTTATATACATTTATCTCTTTATGAGACCCAACCTCATGGGTTGGATGCAGTCCCATTTTACATGAGAAAACTGAGGCCAGGCCTGGGTATTCAGCTTGGCCAAGGACATAGGCCAGCAGAGGCAGGGATGTGAACCTGGGCCTATTTGACACAAGTGCTTTTAACCATAAACTTCAGCTGGGTGTGGTGGCAAACACCTGTAATCCCAGCACTCAGAATGCTGAGACAAGAGGATCGCCATAATTTGAAGCCAGCCTGGGCTCCATAATCAGTTCAAGGCCAACCTGAACTATATAGTGGGACCTTGTCTCAAAAAAACAAAAATAAATTAAAAACCATAAACTTCACTATCAGAGCCATTGAATTGATAAATTTCAGAAGGTTCACAGCAAATCAATCAGGGTGAGTTAGTTATCAAACTGTCCAATGAGGCCCTAGACACCAAAATGTTAGAGAGAAAACAAAACAATACTCAAGTTGTTAGAAGTATTTATCATTCATGGAAAAACCTGGAATTGGGCCAGACTAGGCATTGGGAAATGAATTATTTATACTTGGCTGGGGACAGGAATGGAAATGGGGACAGACTGAGTTTCAGAGCACTCTCCCCAGGAGTCACTCTTGGACTTGGGAGTCAAGAAACAGCCTTCCCTATTGCCTACTGTGTCTGGTCTGTTTTCCACTCACATTCAAAAAACAACACATGTATAGTCAGTATTTATTCTAAGGACTTTCCAGGCAGGTATTATCTCCCTGGACTCTAACCATCCTAGGGTTACTGATCTCATTTAATAGGTGAGGAGGGCAGGTATTCCCAACACTCCAAGAGGCTGAGGCAGGAGGACTGCTGCGAGTTCAAGGCCAGCCTGAACTACATAGTGAAAACCTTTCAAAAAAGGGGGAGGGTGAGGAGGGGCCAAAAGACTTGCCCAAGGTCACTGCAAATAGATGGTAGAACTAAAAATTCTAAACTGCAGGCCTCTCTGATCTCTGTCCCCACTCATCACATTTTACTGCAGTATAAGAAGGACCAGATTGCAGTAGAGAAAATACAGATCTGGAGCTAGGATGCCTAACCTGGAATCCTGAGTCTACCATGTAATGCTGGCTGACCTTGGAGACACCTTTTAACTTCTCTGTAAGTATTGTAAGATGAAGCACCTATGTCTTAGAAGTGTTGTCAGAATCAAATGAGTTGACATGACCAAACAGCTAAAAATACAGCCAGGCATTTGTAAAACAGTTAAATGTTAGCTGGATCAGATTGTGGGGAGCCCTGGCGTGCTTCTGAGCTGGGGTGTACCCATATCCGTGCCAGGTTTTGAGAAAATGCCTCTGGGGCTGCACTGAACAGGAGAGAATCCATTAGCATATGTAACCCAGGCGCATTCCTGGCGCACAGAACTTCCCACCAACAGCGCTGAGAATTAAGACTTAGTCTCCCACCAACAGTAAAAAGCTTCCCTTTAGCCCTGTGTCAGTGGTGTGCTTGGTGTTCTAGTACAGCTAAGGGCACTGAGGCTTACAGAGAAGAGGCTGACTTAGGTCACAAAGGAGGGGCAGAATAAGAGATCTGAGTACTGAACTGTCCATACAGATAAACCACTACACTTTTCTAAATGCCAGAGAATGTGAGAGTACCAAGTGCGGGGGGGGGGGGGTGCGGTACACGAATAATCCCTTCTGGCCATAGTATCTAAAGAGCTCCCTAACTGTCCAGTTTATGGAGAGTCTCTGGCTGGATGAGACAAGCATCTTTATATCCAACTCCCTAATCTCATGCTCTCCACCACACCCTCAATTCTGGAGCCTACACTCTCATTGATTCCTGCCGCCCACCGCCTCATCTTGCCTTCCTGCCCAGAATCCACTCCAGAGAACCCAACCCCTAGCAGCCATGGTTGGCCTCGACCTTGGACCCTCCAGACTCTCTCGCACAATTAACCCTGACCACCAAGCCTTTCTACACCCATCGGGGCAACCCTCCTCAAAACTGCTCCCTTCTGGGTCTCTGCCTGGACGCCCAGCCCCGTCGCCAACTTGGAGCCTTCCTCCCCAGCTCTGAGATCCCTTACAATCTATCCCAAAGCTCAACTGCCTGCCCACCTCCAAGACCCCTCCCCAACCCCAACCCCCCCCCCCATTCTTCTACTCCCTCGGGCTCCC